>ML795835.1:32493-44029 GCA_009831015.1 Picea engelmannii
TATTCAAACGATTATATAACACATTAAATTTAAATGATTTTAAGACATTAAATGATACCTGTGAACTCCCACCCGCTTCAAACTCTCCCAATGAGAATTGAGACAAGTCATCCCAAGTACCAGGAGATGGAATAGATGGAATAAAGAGTTGTGAACAACACAACTAAGAACTAAATCGAGGATTCAACTTGTTCACAATTATACAAAATTATAAATGTTGTTGAACTCTTATTCAAAAGAGTGGAGATTGAACAACTATTAGAAAAAACATACCCGATTCAATCCATCCAAATTCAAACTTGTCGAATCAAGTCCCCTACCAACTGGAGATTCATTTAACATATCTCCAAACTGCGATTAATGGCAAGAAGAACTCGATTATTTCTATAGAAACAAGGATATCTAAATCTAGAACTCGAAGTAAACTATCATAAAATGCGTCAAAATTTGCCTAAATAGATCACATACCAATCTGCGATTCGGATCATCATTCTGAATGACCTTCTTCCAACCATCATGACAAAAATTGACATACTCCAAAACTTCTTCTCCTGACATTGCATCTGTGTCTGCATTTGTTTTATCAACAAATGTGGCCCGAGAATTGGCTTCTTCTCGTTGACGCTTCATTCCAACATCAACACCATAGAACATAGCTTCCAAATTTTCCCTGATTGCAGTCCTGGCCTCTTTGCCAACTTCTGATGTAGACTGGAACTTTGAAAGTGATGCAAATGCCCCTTTTGGGCGAGGTAATAAAGGTTGTGGAGGCCTCGTCAATGCTCCACTTCGATATGCCCCTTTGCGATCATATGTATGTCCTTTACCAGTACCATAATATTTGGACAGTAGACTGGTATAATCCAGGTGGATGTGCAAGAAAAACTCCGCAAAAAAATGTCTTGCAAAACAGTGTGGAACCTCATCGTTCCACGACAATTTCCCATATGCGGCCAAAAATCTGTTATACAGATGTCCAACAAAGTCAGGGTGCTTAAAATATTGCACCTTCAACATTTTCCGCTTTGGACCCTCTTTGAAATTGAACATGGAGATGGCGTCTTCTTTTGAAACTATGTTTTTTACTGTATCCCATTTATCAGGGCTCATCACCTCTGACTTTCGCCACCTCATTAGATCGAAAAAACTGTCAGTGGTTGGCTCCATCTTCTGATATGCATCCATAAAGTTTTCCAGTGAATTCAAAACAATTTACAAACTTTGTTTGCTCTTCAAAGGAAGTTCCAAGACCGCCAAATCATTTTCCAACCTCTTTTTAACACCTGAGCATCGCTCAAGCGTCATTGCTTCGGTATTCCCTTCCCAGGGAAGTTCATCGCCAACTTCTGAAGGATAGGTGGATGTTGGCGTGTAATCTTTTGTTTCTTCATAACACGACCTCCTACATCCACCTTCACCTTCTGCATTGACATTTGAATCTTCGTGGCAGCCACTCTCATTGTCTCCCCTTGCTCTAAATCGATTTCCTACACACACATTTGAAAGTAACTTCAAGATTTAACCTCACATAAATTTAAATACAACAAAATTCAACAAAAATAAAACTTACCAGAAACGTTCTCTGGTCCAGAGCTATTCTCTACATTCTCAGGTGTAGTGATGCAGACCTATCGGCCCTCAGGCCGAGATCCACTCACATGATCGTTCTTTAACCCCTTCAAGATGGATCGGCTCTTTCGGATTCCCTGCTGGAATCTCCTTTCAAATCGATCCACAGGTCCTTTGGGAAGCTCCCCTGTGCGAACATCACTAGGCACAAGCTCCTTTCTCCCCCAGCGACCATAGCGCTATGACCAAGGGCCTAACCCAAGGTCCTTTTCGCAACTCACAATCTTGCGAGTTTGTGAGTCGAGGCTCTCGACTCTTCCTTTTAAATCTCTTGATACCCAAAATGCCGATACGGGTATGGCTCTTCCTCTGTCAGTGCCTTCCTCATGCAACCACTGGCTAGGATAAGCGCTAGCACTTCTCACTACTCGCCACTTCACGAGTTTGAATTTCCAACCTTGGCACCTTTCTTTCCCGAACCCCCGAGAGGCGATGTTGACTTTTCTCCTCTCGTTCTCGCTACTCGCGACTTGAAGCACCCAATCTTTGGGCTCTCACCTTGAGAACCCCCGAGTTCACGAGATCCCTTGATCTCTGCCACCTGTCCTCCTCCGATGGACGGTTGCGATTCTCTCGTGACTTCTCCACTCACGAAGTTGAAGGAATTCTCTTTCTGACCTCTGATTTCTGAGTCCCCGATATGGGTGATCTCGCGACACGCGTCCTCCTTCTATCCGGCGGCTTAGATTCTTTCACGGTTTCGCGACTTCACCTTTCACAACCCCATGAATCTTGATGTAAAGGTTTTAAACCATGACTACCCTGCTCCTCTACACGATCCGATGGTTCTCGGAACCTCATGAATTCTCCACGGAGAATTCTGACCGTTCAATTCCTCCTTGACGATTCTTGCGAAGCGAACACAATATTCCTTCGCTGGAACTTATCTTCTTGCAAGTAACTTTGCAACGCCTCCCCTTTGAACGCTTCAAGGTACTGAACCTCCTGAGCTTTTCTTCGACAGCTTTGAAGACTCTATCCCTCTTTAGCTTTCTCCACAACTCGAGTCTTCAAGAAGACTCCTGCACGCACTCCTTGTGGAAATTCTTCAAATACTTCCAAGCATTTGAACCTCTTCGACTCTGTGCACTCTCTGTGACAACAGTCTTTCAATAATTTTGCTCAGGTTGTAACTCTGAGACTTCACTCGGCCTGCGCACTCCTTGCCTGGCTCCTGTTCTTAACTTGCACTTCTACGAGAATGAGAACAATGTTACCCCTCCTGAGCTTGCAGAGATGAACTCTGACTTCTGTCAACGCACACCTTGCGGAAAATTTCACTGCACTTCTTGTAGGAAAACTCTTGCTCAGACAAAGAAACATTTGAAACTCATTCTTTACTCTCCCTCTCTTCAGATTTCAGACATTCAACATGAAATCATACATTCATGCATAAAAGCAAATGCATAACAAAGAGTAACAAGCATATATCAATCAACACGTACAAACAAAGAAAGCAATTGAACACCATGAGTCTGAACTAAAGATCTTTGTATTAATCCAGAACTTCTGTACATGGGTTTTTACTCTACACATCTCTCTGCTTCTTCTTCTCTATGTTCTCTTGATTGATTATGCTACTAATAATAATACAATGATACAAGTGAGGGTGTCTATATCCGTTTTCCCTACGGCTCCTAAAACTGTCTAATCTAAGAATTCAAAGCTACCTACTTACATTTACTAGCATAGATGCCTCTTAGTCCTTCAGACGAGAGTGGGACGCTCAACGTATGATTACAATCTACAAGTACGCCCTTTCTTAATTGTCTCATTTAATTTTGGTGTATCCAACTTCAAAACATTTCAAACAATTTATCATGTGCCAAAATGCGTCGACGTTGTCCCACGCTCGCTTGATGTTGGTTATGCTCCTGCATCATACTCCCTCGCTTGAAAAATTTTCATGGGCTCCTGTCCATGAGCTTTCGCATGGTCTATCCATGCTTATGGATCTCTGCTTCATTCTCCCAGCTGACATCTTCAACTGGATGTCTCTTCCACTTGACCAAGTATTCAAAATATTCTTTTCTTCTGGTCCTTTTGCTAACTCTTTTGTCTAGTATGCTTTCCATCTGTGGCTTCTCTGCAACTGGCATCTGTTTAGTCCACTGAACCTATGGTTGTTCATCACTTGTTCCTGCTTCCTCATATTTGTAAGGGTACAAATCTGAGACATTGAATATCGGAGAAATTCCGATCCCATCGGGTAATTCAATCTCATAAGCATTTGCCCCAAATTTCTTCAAGACCTTACATGGTCCAATCTTCTTCATCTTCAATTTGTTGTATGTCCCCTTCAGGAATCTTTCCTTTCTCAAATGTGAAAGAATCAAATCACCAACCTCAAATTGAAGTTGTCTCATGTGTTGATCTGCTCTGTGCTTATACTCCTGGCTTGAGCTCTGCAATCGCTCCTTCACCTGGCTGTGAAGTTCCTTCATCGCTTCTGTGAAATCCTCTGCACTAGCACTCCTAGTTGCATTCTGTTCTGAATCTCTCAATTCTAAAACTCCTCTTGGCTACATGACGTAAACAATTTGGAATGGACTCTGCCTTGTGCTTCTATTTAGTGAGTCATTATATGAAAATTCAGCCTGTGGCAGAATATTGTCCCATTGAATGTGGTGTTCTGTCACCAAGCTCCTCAGCAAGTCTCCCAAACTTCTTTTCACAACTTTTGTCTGTCCATCCATCTAAGGATGATAAGTTGAACTGAATGATAAGTTCGTTCCTAGATTTTTCCATAAGTTTCTCCAGAAATGTCCCACGAACTTGGTGTCTCGATCCAAAACTATGCTCCTTGGTAAGTCATGAAGTCGAATGACTTCTTTGAAAAACAGATTCGCAATGTGAGTTGCGTCACTGGTTTTCTGACATGCTATGAAATGTGCCATCTTAGAAAATCTGTCTACCACTACAAAGATCGAGTCAAACCCTCTTTGTGTTCTCGGCAACCCCAACATGAAGTCCATGCTGACTGCATCCCACGGCCTCTCAGGTATGGGTAACGGTTGATAAAAGTCTGCTTTCTTCCTCTTCCATTTTGAATGCTGACAAATTTTGCATCTGTCCATGAATATTTTGACGTCTGCTCTCATTCCTGGCCAAAAATATGACTTGTTTAACTTTGAGAATGTCTTGTCATGACCGAAATGTCTAGCCAATCCTCCATTGTGTTTCTCCTTCAGCAGATTCTCCCTCATGGAACATTTTGGAATACAAACTTGATTACCCTTAAACAGTAATCCATCCTGGATCATGTATTCTATCCATTGGCTTCTGTCCCTGAGAATTGGATTCTCAACTATTTCATACGCCTCTTTAAAATATGGATCATCTTTGTACATGTCCCTGAGATCATCAAAACTCATTGTTTTGACTCTAAACTCGTGCAACAACAAACATTTTATGCTCAAAGCATCAACAACTTTGTTAGCAGTTCTAGAAATATGCTTAATTACAAAAGTAAAGTTTTGCATGTATTCAACCCATTTTACATGTATTTGATTCAACTTCTCTTGTTGAGTCACAAATTGCAAAGCATGATTGTCACTGTATAAGACAAACTCATTCAGAATTAAGTAGTGTCTCCATTTCTTCAATGCCTGAATAATAGCATAGAACTCCTTGTCATATGTGGAGTATTTCACTTTCGCTTCGTTCAGCTTCTCTCTGAAATATTCTATCGGCCTGTCTTCTTGGCTCTAAACTGCCCCTATTGAAAATCCACTTGCATCACACTTTACCTTAAATGTCTTTTTAAAATCCAGCAACACCAAAATTGGTTGTTCCGTGATTTTCTTCTTCAACAAATTAAAACTCTTCTCAGCCTCTTCTTTCCAGTGAAAATATTTATGTCTTTTTTTCACTGTGTCCATCATCGCTGAACTAATTCCACTGAAATTCTTGATGAACTTCCAGTAGAAACTAGCCAATCCATGAAAACTTCTCACCTCAAATATACTCTTCGATGATGGCCAATTCTTAATCACCTCCACTTTATCTGGATCCATCCTAAACTTATCTGCAGAAATAACAAACCCCAAATAAATGAGCTATGTCTTCATGAATGAGGATTTCTTCATATTTATCAACAACTTATCTTGTTGTATCCTCCGCATCACTGTAGACAAATGTTTCAAATGCTCTGCCTCTATTTTACTGAAAATTAGTATGTCATCAAGATACACAATGACAAATTTTCCGATGAAATCCTTCAGGACTTCATTCATCAACCTCATGAAAGTACTTGGCGCGTTTGTTAATACAAACGACATAACAAGCCATTCATACAACCCTTCATTAGTATTGAAGGTTGTCTTCCATTCTTCTCCTTCTCTCATACGAATTTGGTGATATCCACTTTTCAAATCAATCTTCGAATTTTTTTTGGCTCCACTCAAACAATCCATCAAATCATCCATTCTTGGCAATGGAAATCTGTACCTGATGGTTATCTTGTTGATTTCTCTTGAGTCAGTACACAACCTCCAACCTCCATCTTTCTTTGGACTGAGCATTGTCGGAACAACACATGGACTCAAGCTGTCTCTAACCAACCCCTTGTCCATTAAATCCTAGACCTATCTTTTGACTTCTTCATTCTCCTGCGGCGTCAATTTGTACGTTGCCTTGTTTGGTAAACTAGCTCTAGGTATGAGATCAATATGATGACTCACACTTATGATCGGTGGCAACGAACAAGGTAGTTCATCCACTACTATGTCAGCAAACTCTTTCAACAGTTTCTGAACCTCTTACGGTAAATCATCTACCCTTGTACTGGTTAAAACAATTTTAGGCTTCCTGACCACAATGAATTGCGGTTCCTCCTTATTCTTGACCTCTGTAAGAAGTTCCTTCCCACTCATGAGAAGTACAGTGTTGCTTACTTTAGGTTTTACTTCCTTATCTTTGATTGGAAGCAACATGTGAGTTCTCCCATTCTTCTCTAGGGTGTATGTGTTCTTCCTCCCATCATGAATCACATTTCTGTCATATTGCCACAATCTACCTAGCAATAGATGACAAACATCCATGGGAATAACATCATAGAGTATTTCATCTTTATACCCTCCTATTTTAAATTCAACTAAACATTGTTTAGTGACATTTACCTGATGTCCTTTTTGTCGCCACGAAACTCTGTATGGGCTCGGATGTTCAATAGTATCCAGCTCCAGCTTTTCTACCATCTCTGTAGAAATTAGATTATCTGTGCTACCACTGTCCACGATGACTTTGCATGCCCAGTCTTTGGTCTTGCAAGCGGTCCGAAAAAGTCTGTTCCTTTGCACTGGATTCTCCACCTCCTTCTCTGGCGTTAAGAGAACTTTTCTCATCATCAGCGATCTTCCGCCTTCAGCATCCTCTGCCTCAACATTCCACTTCTGTGCTTCTGCAATGTGAGTTTCACCTCCTTCTTTCTTTTTGTCTGGACACTCATAAGATTTATGTCCGACCTTTCCGCATGTGAAGCATTTCACCACTCCACCTCTTCCTCTTCCTCTACCTCTAGTACAAGGAAAAATGTTTCCATCAGCATATTGACCTTTCTGTTCGGTATACTGCCTTCTCTGTGAGCTTCCACCTCTCTCAGTTTGAGTTTGAGGTTTCTTCCACTCTTCCTTGGGTTTCTGATTTCTATCCTCGGCAACTGATTTTCCTTTGGCTTGACTTTTGCCTCAACCTCTTTGACCTTGTTTTTGGCTCAGATTCTCTTCAGCCTTTAGATCCATTTGATAAGCATATTCCACCGTTCGGAGGGTCATCATGCTCATCTCATACTGAATGTCGTATCTCAGACCATTCATGTACCTAGAAACTTTTTCATCATCACTTTCACGATGACCTGCCCTGATGTTCAGCCTGTAGAATTCTTCAATGTACTCCTTCACTGACATAAGCTTCTGTCTCAAATTTTTCATCCTTCGAAACAAAGTAATTTGGTAATCCCTGGGAATGAATTATGCCTTCA
Organism: Picea engelmannii; assembly: GCA_009831015.1. Classification (NCBI taxonomy): domain Eukaryota; kingdom Viridiplantae; phylum Streptophyta; class Pinopsida; order Pinales; family Pinaceae; genus Picea; species Picea engelmannii. The sequence continues at coordinate 40,103 of ML795835.1, forward strand.
TATTCGTGATCATCCTATCCCAACTCTTGATTTTATGCTTGCCTTTGCAGCGTCTGTCAACTTGTAGTTCATCCCACCACAATGTTGCATGTCCTTTCAATCTTGTGACAACATGTTTGACCTTTTTGTCCTCTTCGACATCTTCATAGTCAAAATATGTGTCCAGATCTCTAATCCAGTCTAGAAGCTCTTCAGCATCTAGGTTTCCCTCATATACTGGAATATCCATTTTTGCCTTAGCACCCATTCTTGCAACAACCCTAAGTAGGTGTTCATTTGCTGCATCTTCTGCTGTGACCTCTTCTCCTTCATGTCCAGCTTCATTTTCAATTTCGGAATCACTCACATCTCCAACACCGGCTATGCACCTCTGTGCTATCTCCATGTCCTCGAGTCTGGCGCGTATGTCACACATCTCTCTTTCCATGAATGGATTTGGCACCTACCTACCCCTTTCTCTTGACATCTCCCTATCCTCTGGCGGATCGAGTGTTTGCCTGTCTCTTCTTCTCGACGACATGCCTGAGATTTTCTTTCTCGCTTTCCCTATCTGAAGTATACAAACAGATTCAAGCTATGATACCACACTGACACAGACCTATTGGCCCTCGGGCCGAGATCCACTCACAGGATCGTTCTTTAACCCCTTTGAGCTGGATCGGCTCTTTCGGATTCCCTGTTGGAATCTCCTTTCAAATCGATCCACAGGTCCTTTGGGAAGCTCCCCTGTGTGAACAGCACTAGGCATGAGCTCCTTTCTCCCCCAGTGACCACAGCGCTATGACCAAGGACCTAACCCAAGGTCCTTTTTGCAACTCGCAATCTCGCGAGTTCGTGAGTCGAGGCTCTCGACTCTTCATTTTAAATCTCGCGATACCCGAAATGTCGATACAGGTATGGATCTTCCTCTGTCAGCGCCTTCCTCACGTGACCACCTGCTAGGCTAAGTGCTAGCACTTCTCTCTACTCGCCACTTCATGAGTTTGAATGTCCAACCTTGGCACCTTTCTTTCTCGAACCCCCGAGAGGCGATGTTGACTTTTCTCCTCTTGTTCTCGCTACTCGCGACTTGAAGCACCTAATCTTTGGGCTCTCACCTTGCGAACCCCCGAGTTCGTGAGATCCCTTGATCTCTTCCACCTGTCCTCCTCTGATGGACGACTACGATTATCTCACGACTTCGCCACTCGTGAAGTTGAAGGACTTGTCTTTCTAACCTCCGATGTCTGAATCCTCGATACGGGTGATCTCGTGACACGTGTCCTCCTTCTAACGGGCGGCTTAGATTCTTTCACGTTTTTGTGACTTAGCCTTTCGCAACCCGTGAATCTTGATGTAAATGTTTTAAACCATGACTCCCCTTCTCCTCTACACGATCCGACGGTTCTCAGAACCTCGTGAATTGTCCACGGAGAATTCTGACCATTCAATTCCTCCTTGACGATTCTTGCGAAGCAAACACAATATTCCTTCGCTAGAACTTATCTGCTTGCAAGTAACTTTGCAAAGCCTCCCCTTTGAATGCTTCAAGGTACTAAACCTCCTGAGCTTTTCTTCGACAGCTTCGAAGACTCTATCCCTCCTGAGATTTCTCCACAACTCGAGTCTTCAAGAAGACTCTTGAACGCACTCCTTGCGGAAATTCTTCAAATACTTCCAAGCATTTGAACCTCTTTGACTCTGTGCACTCTCTGCGACAGCAGTCTTTCAATAATTTTGCTTAGGTTGTAACTATGAGACTTCACTCGGCCTGCGCACTCCTTGCCCGGCTCCTGTGCTTAACTTTCACTTCTGCGAGAATGAGAACAATTTTACCCTTCCTGATCTTGCAGAGACGAACTCTGACTTCTGTCAATGCACACCTTGGGGACAATTTCACTGCACTCCTTGCAAGAAAACTCTTGCTCAGACAGAGAAACAATTGAAACTCATTCTTTACTCTCCCTCTCTTCAGATTTCAGACATTCAACATGAAATCATACATTCACGCATCAAATAAAATGCATAACAGAGAGTAACAAGCATATATCAATCAGCATGTACAAACACAGAAAACAATTGAACACCATGAGTATGAACTAAAGATCTTTGTATTAATCCAGAACTTCTGTACATGGGTTTTTACTCTACACAGCTCTCTGCTTCTTCTTCTCTATGCTCTCTTGATTGATTATGATGTTAATAATAATACAATGATACAAGTGAGGGTGTCTATATCTATTTTCCCTCTGGCTCCTAAAACTGTCTAATCTAAGAATTCAAAGCTACCTACTTACATTTACTAGCATAAATGCCTCTTAGTCCTTCAGACGAGAGCGGGACGCTCAAGGTCTGATTACAATCTACAAGTACGCCCTTTCTTAATTGTCTCATTTAAGTTTGGCGTATCCAACTTCAAAACATTTCAAACAATTTATCATGTGCCAAAATGCGTCGGCGTTGTCCCACGCTCGCTTGATGTTGGTGATGCTCCTACATCATATAGGAGTGTTGATGCACAACCTATCCAAGAAGGTTGCATCCATAACACTGGTTTGAGTAGGTTCTGCAGTTGATCTATTTACAGACTCAGTTGAAACTCTCCTCTGACGAGATTGTTGGTGCTCACTCAGAGTCTCAGTTAAATAAGGAGTTATTGTTCTTCCTTCTTGAGAATGCCTAGAGCGTTTGCGAGCAATGTTTGCATAATCTCATGTCGACATCACTCCGCAATATCCCACATTGCAAAGTTTATAAAAAAAAATCCAAAGATGTACACAATCTCAAGAAATTAAAAACACAGAGATAAATCAAAGTTTTAAACAATCAATCCATAGAGGTACTCGCTCATTAGAAGGGGAAAATACTGTTCATTCAGCCATGAATCAATCAACTAAAATATAAGTAAGGGGTCCATAGACAACATGGAAGATTCTTATCCTTCACTCATCATCCATGCATAGAAAAGCAGGGCATTTGAATCTATAGGTCTTTAAACACCGAAGTGACGACCTTCGATTCGGCTCCTGGCCGACTACTCAGGCATGGAATGATGTTTAAAGGGATAAGTAACATAAGATAAAACCACAAACTTTTCACAATAATCAAAAAAAACCACATAGAAGTCATTGAATCAGAAGTTGGGTTCGCCAAGGGACTTCCATTCCACTGAGAGGTTTATCATTCACAATCCACATCAAAGAAAAATATACAAAAACTAAACATTCATACATGAATCAATTTGGCCAAGATTTTGGTGTCTTGGATTGATTGACTAATGTTGAGGTGTGTGTGATCCCATTCTTAATATTATCTTCATGCTCTTTAATCCTTATTTGAAATGATCACCCAGTTTCCCTGATGTAGTTTTTGCCACAAGTGCATTCTACCTTATAGACCAATTATACTAACATTGGTCCATGGTATCCTTCACTGATATCATCTTTTATCTAATGGTTTCAAGGGGTTTAAAAGTGGAAATGATATCCTTTTTTATTAGAACCTTGGTGACCCTATTGGTGACCCCTTTGATGTTGGGAAGGTTTTGCATGAACATGGATTATATGCCATTGCTTTAAACTTCCCATTAGCATTGTTTAAATGTCAGAGTTTTTATAATAATTCCTTTATTGTCATGTTAAATGGGATGGGATTGAGGGTTGTTTGTATGAACCTAATATAAATTAAATTAAGATGAAGGGACCTAGTTGTTTGTTTGGATGACTTGAGAGATTTAAGTAAAAATTGTTGGATAGTTGTGGATATAGTTGGACTAAATACATAATTTTGAAATATTTTATAGTGGCCTAAAGTTACATAAAGGGAACTAATTTTACTATAAACTAAGGGATTTCCACTAAGGGATACATAAAGAGACCTAATTTTACTATTAACTAAGGGATTTCCACTAAGAGATTTATACCTAATTGTTACATAAAGGAACCATAT
>ML795835.1:52394-100316 GCA_009831015.1 Picea engelmannii
CTAGTCTCCTATATATACCAAGGAGACATTTTCATCTTGAATCATCTTGTACTTGAACATTTAAGTGGGGTAAAAGGAGGTTTCCCCCTTGAAGAGGCTTATTATCTGAAATTATCTCTTTTTCAAGGCATTGAGTACTTTTTATGAGGTTTTTCTATGCTATATTGATATTTGGTTCTTAACACTTGTTCTAAATTATTATAGGGACAATTTTTATCTAGATTGATTTTCTTATAAAAAATAGAATTAATAGGGGAAAAATATAAAATTGCTATATACATATTCTTAGCATTGATGTCTGAAAATTCTATCCAAATGTATTGATTAAGAGGGTTGATCTTATGAAGTTGAGTGTGAGGAGAAATGTTCTTTCTAATATAACAAGATATGCCTCGTATCCCTCTTTGGTAGGAATTTGTATTCCATGCTGACCACAAGACAAATCCTTCTATGTTAGGGACCTTAGACTCTTCATGCTACCAAGTTTCAACTAGACAAATAATATCAATATCACTTGGGATCTAATTTATCATAAGACCTTTGTGCCATGGAAATCCATGGAAATTCCAAAAAAAGATCTTGAGTGTCCCAAATTCCTATTTATTATTATTCTTCTGGTCTTTGTCCTTAACAATAGCTTTTCAATTTCTAATTATTGCCCATTTTCCTTCTTTCCTGGCTTCTTTTACCATTGGAACTTCCTTCCTTAATTTAGCTTGGTCTCCACGAATGACGTCTTCATTTATAAATATTCCTGACCCTTTTAAGCTCAGAGATTTACTAGTATGATATATTTAAGGTCATTACAACTTACTTTGACACAGATCAACCTATCTTTGTGATCAATTATTTTTCCCAACTGTTATCACTCCAAGAAACTCTTTGGGGTTGTAGGCCAAAGATGCTTGGTAACTCAAGAATATGGTAAATTTGGTATGCTTGGAACAATGGGATAACTCAATAGCTAATGAAAAGGAGATCTTATCATGCATTCGAATAAGACAGTGCCTTTAGAAATCAATAATCAGATAAAGTAATTGGAACAGGGTATGAAGAATACTAGTCTAGATAACCAAATACAACAATGTGCAGGGTCATACAAGATAGCAAGAAGTCCTTTAATTCAAGTTCATGAGCTTAATAAGAAGATAATAGTTCTTAGAAGCTGAGATAAACTGAAGTAAAGCATAGAATAATGAAGTACATGAACAAATATGACATTGAAAGCAAAAGAAGACTGTGATTCTATTATCAAGATAAGAGTCTAGTACAATAGCAAAAAGTATCCAAGGTTGAACCTCTAGTTCATCTCATATCTTCAGCTTTATAGCTTTACAATAAAAGTTCATATCCTAGAAGAATGGATCAGATATGCTAAAGATAGAAAGTCAAAACAATTTTACAAAAAGAAAGGAATAGATCCTCAAAATGAGGTCAATTCCTCATTCTATGGTCTTCAGATCATGTAGAACCTTTATGCTATGCAGATAAGCCTTCCAAGGCTGTTTGATATCTCTTGAGGAAGATAAATTTGAATTTGCCAAATATAGATAAAACGTTGATTCATTGCCCCCCAAAAATAGTTGCCAAATCAACTTGAACACCTCCTCTAACTCTTTTGCATCAAAAGTGAATCTTAGATTGGACATTACAATTCAATATCTATCTTTAGAAAGAGTTTTCAAGAGATTTGGCTGAGTAAAACTTATATCTGGGAAAAAATACTCTTTCTCTAACAAATGATAGGTTTCAGTGGTTAACACAGCTAGAATCTGGGTGTATTAACCATCGAAAAGCCCTGCTTTTGGTGGTTAATGAACAGTCGTCATGTTCGACTAAACCGCCGAAACCTTAGCTTTCACCAAAATTTAAAAATTGCAAAATTGAAATACCTTGCTACTTCGATGAGTGTTCAAGGTCTCTTTGGTGATGCTACTCCTCCTTGTATAGGGCTGGAAACCTCAATCTGTTGTGTAGGAGGCTATGTTTCCTTCTCTAAGGAAGTAGCCAATTCTTCTAGGGTTTCTAACCCTGAGTGCTTGGGAGTTGGAGTCTGAGTCTCTTTCATCTTAAGTCTTAAGAGTCTAAGATGTCTGTTCAACTTAGTGTTCTCCTTCATTAACGATTTATTTTTTTCCAGAGTCTTATCATATTTATTCATGACATCCTGACTGATATTATACAATTCCACATTCTTATCAACTAAATCTTCATTTTTCTTCCTGATTTGTTTCTCAGAGACTTCTAACTCATAAACCTTCTTAAGGAGTTGGTTTCTCTTATGTGACTTGGCTGGTCTTGGTCTGCTAGCAGATGCTTCTGCCAAGGGTCTGTTCTGTTCCTCAAGAGGATTTGGGGATGGTATATTAGGGTATCTTTCAGCAACTTGCTCATCTTGTTCGCCACCATGTATCTCTGTTTGCTCCTGATCTTCCTCCGAGTCACTATATGGAAGATTCAAAGGATTAGTTTCTTCAGAAAGACCCTCGGTTTGTTCACCCTTCTTTACAAAATCAAGTTTCCTTTTAGCCCTTTTGGGCTTGACAGAAGATGTCTTTGTTTCAGTCTGAGGAGGTGAAATGGCTCTCCTCTTCCTCCTTCTACTCTTAGGGGTGAGTGATTTATTAGATGTAGGCTTTTTTCCTTTGTTATATTGTTGTAGATTAGTGGGAAACTCATTCCAAAACATGAAATAATTCCAATCAACCTCTTTTTTCTTCAGAGATTCTTTAACTATCAAAGTGATTAAACCTTGATGTGATAACCTACTCACTACCTTACTAGGTTTAACTTTGACTTGTCGAGCCATTTTAGTAAGCGCCTTATGAAGGTAATGAGGGAGGTTGATAGCGGCCCTTCCAGTAAAATGATTAAGCAATTTAAAATGGTAAAACATAACTCTGTTATACCTACCCTCACATGTAATGTAGGCAAAAATAGCCTTGAGAAAATCCTGCCACTTTGTCTCCAGAAATGACATAGGTATATCCTTCTTCCAGATAAGAGTTTTGTGTTGAGGTTGTAGATAGGATCTGAATTCTATATTTGTTGGTATAGTAGTCTTGAACCAACACTCACCTATCCTAGGTAGACCGGTGATCTCTACAATTGATGCCTCGTCCACTATAAACTCTTCCTTGCCAATGGTGGCTCTCCTCCCATCATATGACAGAGAAAAGGCTTTTGAAAGTTGTTGATGGAAATTTTCCAGTTTCTCACAGTAAGAAAAACATCCAACCTGCTTGAAAAAGTCAGCTACTTCAGGATGTGCCTCCAAATACCAAGTTCCATCCAATTCAGTCCTCAGAACTGGTCCTACCTTCTGCATTTGCCTGAGTTTTCTTGTGCCTATCTTGCAAATTAACACACCTGCAGGCTAGGGGAGACAACAAGCACAATTTCAGGAGGGGAATCGAATCTGTGGCGAATTAATGGGCATGGGAATAGGGATGACTTGGCCTCTGTGAGATAGACGAAATCTTAACAGAGCATAACCCAAAACTATATATGATATAAATGAGGATCACAGAAGACTCGGGCTTGATAACTCAATCAAAGGGATTTCATGAGTTAAATGGGAAATGATTACGGCGATAGTCTTGGAACTTGAATTTATGAGAACCCCGTAAACATCAAACAATTAAGCGAACCGATCAATCATAGATTTCTATGTATGCAAGAATATAGCTTCGAAATGATAAGTGTATGTCTACAAGTACTACAGGGCATCAAACCTTGATCAGAAGTAATTATACCACCTTACATCACCGATTCACTTGATTTTCGGCGGTTATCATTTCATTATTGCGCCAATTGACATCTGGATCATGTGAAAACATGGGCTCTGATCTTTCCACGTTGACACGTTTTCGGTGGTTAATCGGGCTTTACTTTTCCCTTTTAACCACCGAAAGCCAAGGCTTTCGGTGGTTAATGAATGCTTCGCAGGTTCGCCTAAACCACCGAAATCTGTAACTCTCCCTTTGCTTAAGAAAAACAATTTCGATGTTTATTTTAAGTTTATTTACAAACAATAGGCTCTGTTACAAGCCTATAAAAATTTTGAAATAATTTTTTGGACATCTCCATATCACCTAAAATTGACAAAAATGACTGTGCTATTTTGGGAGATAGCAATTGGCTCCTACTCGGGGATGGAATCCTCCCAGTGAGGTTCCAAGAACAAGAAGACCCATGCCTGTCCATTATACATAAAAATTCTTCCACCTACTTAGCAATCATTTACAATTCGTATTGTGTCAGTCCATTGGGCTATGGAGTCATCTGGCCTGAGAAACTTATCTTCGGACAACCTGTAGCCTGTTGTGCTTATTCAACCAATAACTAAAAAATATAATGCTCATTGAGTGAGCTTATTCTCTTCTACTCCTACAGTAACCAACTATACTGCCTCTTATCAAGTGAAGTGATGCTTCCAATGAAGCCATGTAAGGAACTGATTTACTAACATCATGCTAGATCTTGACCCGAAAAACAATGGAAGCCATATCATGCAGAAATGAGGTTTGAACAGATGATAAAGACAATCTTCTTCTGAAAGAAATATTTTAACATCTATGCTGCTCATAGACTCCAAATAGTCAGCAAAAGGGTCATCAAATTCACAAAGAAATACCTCTTTGGACTGTTGATCCAGCTGTAATTTGAAATGATGTTGAAGTTTTCCTTTACTAATCTCATTGTTAATTGTAGGTTGCTCGAGATCTGTTGGAGAAACATATAAGATGGACTGTTGATATGGAATTTTCAGCTCCTCGCCTTCTTCTTCATATCTACTAAAAATTTCCAGTCATTGCAAATCTTGAAACTGGGAGATACCCTTAGGATCTGTTGTAGATTCAAAACTGTCACACGCTGATATAAAAATCTGCTCATCATTTTTCAATTTTTCAAAGGAGGCAATCTGATCTTTATGACAACCTAAAATAATAGATGCATTTGGTACCATGTTAAAGGCATCTATATGATGGTTAACATCCTGAAGATCATTAATATCTCATTTATAATGAAAGATGTTCCTTACTGCAGTAAGATCTTGATAGCTATTATTAACCACAACGTGCATACATCTCTGATCATCTCTTTGCTGAAAAGTAGGACTAGATGAAATTTTAGTAGTCAACAATCCTTCACAAGACTTAAAGTCTTCTTCCTCATCACTATATTTATCAAATATGGGAACATCAAGAACAATTTCTAATGATAGAGATGAAGATTCTTGCATAGAGTCATCAGCAATAGGATCTTAAAATAGATTTGAAACAATATCACCTTTTACCTCATCATATTCATCCTTCTCATCCGACATTGACATGTAAGGTACATAAGGAGAAATATAATCCTCTTGTTGTCCTTCTTGGAGATTAGATGTTTTCTGAAAATCTTGTTCTTCATAGTTACTACCACTTCTCTTGATCTACAAATCTAAAAATTGTGGGCTAGATTTACTTATTTCAATGGATATCTGACCAATAGAAAGCTGATCATTTCCATGTGTATCTAGAGAACATTCAACTCCTTTATAATCCATTTCTAGTTTATGTTGATGTGAAAGCACATCATCATGAAGATCATTAGAGATATGATGTAGATGATGAGGGATATATTCTTCTCTATTTACATTTTCAACCTAAGAATGCAATTCATATTCTTCACAGCAATTATTGGATGCAAACTCATCTGAATAGTACCTTTTACAATGTTCATTGAATACTTGGTGAAAATCCTTCAAGGATGAAATATTGGAAGGAGGTAAAGAGAAATACCACTAGCGTGCATCACCATACAAGGAATGCATGAACATATTCATACGAACATCTTCATGTTGTAGGTCTAGTAGATTCATGCATTCATGAAACTTAAGGAGATTCTTTGCAGGATTGTCTTCCTTGTTCTCTCTGAAGATAGGCAGAAAATATCCCCATTCTGACATATTAGGTACTGGATGTGGGAAACCAAGAACTAAAGAGAAGTCAAGAGGTGAAAACCTCCGAGCCAAAAGAGTAGCAAGTGCTTTTGACATTTGAATATCGTGGAGTCGCCACTGAATTCGTCCTTCATGGAGTCACCAGATAGATGATTACAACCAAGAGAATGTCTAATCTTTGTCTATCATCAAAGATTAGCTCTGTGTCGTCTCCCAAGGAAGATGAGCTTCAATCTCCTCTCCCCGGATAGATGATTACAACCAAATGATGTCTAGGCTTTGTCTATCATCAAAGCTGGATCTATGTCATCTCCCAAAGAAGCTGAGCTTCGATCCCCTTTCCCCGGAAATGGCACCAATTTGTTATCACTCCAAGAAACTCTTTGGGGTTGCAGGCCAAAGATGCTTGGTAACTTAAAATATGAATAGGTTTATGATTATGTTGGGATAAAATGGGATAACTGATTTACTAGATCATATCAAGACAGTCAAAGAATATATAATTGGATGAGACAGTGCTTTCAAGAATCAATGATCAGATGAATAGCATAACAGTGGATGAATAATACTATACTTACTAACCAGATCACACATGTGATGGGTCGGATAAGATAGTGCGGGTATCACTATTAAATCAAGCTTATGATTTGACCAATGACATGACAGTCATTGGCAACTAAGACAAACTTGAATCAAAGTGAAGATTACTATTAAATCAAGCTATGAACTGACTAATGAGATGACAGTCATATTGAAGTTAAGATAACTTGAATAAAAGCATAGAAGAAGTAAGAAATGACAATCTGATATTAATAGAGAAAGAAGATTGTGATCTGTATTACATATCTATGATAGTCTATTACAAAGCAGCATGGTATTGTATCAAGAATTAAAACCTCAATCCTACGAATGAACCCCACCCCTCTTTGTTCATCTCATATCCTTAGATTTATAGCTTTACAATAAAATATTTAGATCCTAGAAGAATGGATCAAACTTCCTAAAGATAGAAAGTCAAAACAATTTTTACAAAAAGAAAGAAGATGAACCTATAAAATAGGTCAATTCCTTATTTCATGGTCTTCATATCATCTAGAAACTATGTGATGTGCAAGAAAGCCTTCCAAGGCTGTTTGATATCATTTGATGAAGATAAATTCAAATTTGCCAAATATAGATAAAACGTTGATTCATTGCCCCTCAAAATAGGTGTCAAATCAACTTGAACACCTCCTCTAACTCCTTTGCATCAAAAGTGGATCTTAGATTGGACAATATAATTCAATATCTATCTTTAGAAAGAGTTTTCAAGAGATTTGGCTGAGTAAAACTTCGATCTGGGCAAAAATACACCTTCGCTGCCTGTCTCAGGTTTCACCAGCTATTTCGTCTTAAGATTTGCTAATTAGTTGGTGAAAGCTCTGCTTTTCATCTGCTAACTGGTTATAATTTTGCCTTCTATGCTGGTGAAAGTTTTGTCTTGGTAAAAAAGGAAAACCTTTCATATTCAAAACTGGTGTTTCATAAAAAACTTAGTGTTCTTTTGATTTCTCTCCCTGCAAATTTATAGCAACCTGGGCTAGTACCTCTAAATCTGGATGTGTATTAGTTGTTTCCTTCAATTTCTTGATTTTCCTTATTCATCTCTCTAATATTTTGTGATTTTTTTGATTTCTTATTTCTTGAGGAAATAAATATATCTCCAGTAAAATAGAAGTCATTCACAGTCGATAAATACATGTCTATATCTAGAAACCAGGAACTGAAGAGAAGTCAAGAGGTGCAAACCTCCGAGCCAAAAGAGCAACAAATGCTTTTGATATTTGAATATCGTGGAGTCTCCACTGAATTCGTCCTTCATGGAGTCGCCAGATAGATGATTACAACCAAGAGAATGTCTAATCTTTGTCTATCATCAAAGATCATCTCTGTGTCGTCTCCCAAGGAAGTTGAACTTCAATCTCCTCTCCCCAGGAAGCTGAGCTTGCATCTATGAGGTAAGTTGTTTCAATTTGTGATTTATTTTTTAATTCTTCTTTTACCATTGCTAGTGTATCCTCCTCTTGTTGTCCTTTTATACCAAAAATTATGAGGTTCAAGGATCTTTTATTACGCTCATGATCTAGTTCAAGTAGCTTATTCATTTCTTCTTTGATGAGTTTGATATCCAATTTGTTTTCTAGACTACTGAGGGTCAAATTTTTGGTTAGTTTTTCTTCTAGCTCTTTAATCTTATCTCTCAAGTTGTGATTTTCTTCAACCTCTCCTTATTGGTTTGATTGTTTTGTTTTTTTCCATTTTTTGAATTCTATCCTCCATTGTCTGTAATTGGCTCTTGAACCATGACAATCTATCATCCATAGTTTGAATCGTATCTTCAAAGAGTTTATTTTTTTTTATCAAGCATTGCTTCTAGATCTATTTGGAGTTTTGCGTCTCTTTCTTCACTCTTTTTTTCTAATGATTCCAACTCTATTTCAAGTTTGGCATATCTTTCTTCTCTCCTTTTTTTTCTGATGATTCCATAAATTCATAAAGGCTCTCTAGGGTGACTTTGGGGGCCCTCCCTCTGATAGGATGAGGTTTTGGAATAGGTGGCAGAGTGCTCATATTGAAAAGAAGAGAAAATAAATAACAATTATTATTTTGGATTGACTTTAAAAATGGAAAATAATTTTTTAATTGATAATAATGATAATAATTATTATCTCTAAAATCAAATTTTACTTATTAAAATTAAAAAAATAATATATATATATATATATATATATATATATATATATATATATAATTTTATTTATATTTAAATCTCTTTAATTTTCACAGGTTACTAAATTATAAATATATTTTAAAACAAACTTGAAACAAAGTAAGAACTGACTCACCTGATTTACGAACACACGCAGGTGCTCGATGGGTTGAAGAAGCCAAAATTTATTTAAATTTCAAAACCAAAGAGATGATTCCCCTCACCGAGAGCTCAAAACCGCAGAGAAGTTCCCCTCACTAAGAGCTCAAAACCGTAGAGAATTATTATGGTTTGCATCACCAAGAGTAACCGCAAAGATTATTCTCGTCAAAAAAGGTAAAAACCGCAGAGAAGTATTATTCCTGTTCAAAACCGCAAAAATTAATATAATTCCTATTCAAAAATGTAGAGAAGTATTATTCTCATTAAAACCCGTAGAAATTAATATAATTTCCCTTCAAAACCGCAGAGTGAATATGCCATGGTAGTATGACAAGGTGTGAATGTGGATAGAATTAATATTGACAAAATATACCTATATGTCTGTGGTGGTTCAAATACCAAGAAATACCCAGAAAAAATTATGAAACCAAGAGGTGCCAAGTTTGTGAGCCTCTCCCAGTGGGGAAACCAAGACAATATTTGAAAATAACCAGTCTAAGAAACTTATACCTAAATAACCAATGGTCTATAATGACACTTATGAAACTCCCCATGACCTAGACATTAAAAAACTGGAACAAGACTATAGAAAAAAAAGTTGGAATTCGTGTTAACTAGTGCCATGAGGAACTTGAGAGGTCGATCGGAAAACAACATCTAGATGACCAGGAACAAAAGAAGACTATGCCCATGGATAACCATCGAAAAATATCTGGAAGGAGCCCCCATGTCGTTTGGCAATCCAGGTAACCACCGAGATGAGATGAGCATTTTGCGCCTCCATAGTCTCCATACAATGCTTCAGTTGGCATAAATCTTGGTCTTTGGGAAGCATCCCCAGGGCCACCATTTTTTTGGTGTGCCAATATATCTCAAGGGTCTTGTAGAAATTTGAATTTCAGGTTCTGGTGCAACCCAATTCTGATATGATTCCATCCACCTGATGTTCAACCTCCTCATCATCCTTGAATTCTCTTACTAGTTTGACCTTTGCTTCCAAGGCATGCATGGTCACTTGGTCATCCTAAGGGACAAATTCTTGATAAAACTCAACTGATGCAATGACCTTCTTAGTAGCATGTGAGGAGTTGGTAGGGGAGAGACAGGGTTTTCTCCCACAAGGGGCCATGATAGAATGTGTTAGAGGAAATGAAGCAAGATTCGCAGACATAGACCAGTCGTAAACAAGAGCATACCACAACAAGTAATAGAGATTAAACACTTTGGAAGCCATAGCATGTACTGAGAAATGATTTAACTTTGTCTTGGTCATAATTCTCACAAGAGCAGGGCATACCATGCCTTCATTGTCATGTTTGGTCATGAGCAGATACATTATGCAGGGTCGTGCATGGGGAGCTTGGATTGTGCGAGCCATCGTTCCAACCTTCAATCACCTGACAATCCTCATAACTCCACCCATCCTCCACACGATATTTACATACGAGACCCTGGACACCCAGAGCCACCACATCAAGCCTCGGGATGTGGTCATCTCCACCGACTGAGACCCCATCCGGGATCAAGTGATTTGTAGTTGCTAGTTCCTTTCCTAATATTTTTGTGAGTTGTTTCCATCCCTATTCATCTATGTTCATTTTTTTTTAAGTTTTCATCTTTTTTCTTTTCTTTTTGTTTCATTCATAGACATAACATTTTCATATAGACTTGAATTATGTTATTTCTAAACATCCATTTAGTGCACATTCAAAGAATTATCTTACATTTTGGTTATTGTTTTCCCAAAATCAAAAAATTACCTCTTGTTGTTGGAGACTCTTATGTTGATTATAGAGTTCCACAAATTTCCTCTTATAACAAACTAACTTTTCTTTTTTAACCCAAAGAACATTTTATAATACCATGAATTTTGCTAATTTTAATGACAATTACAAATTCTTTTGTCTTGGTTTAAAATTTGCCAAATTTAATATTGTAGTTTGGATTTTGTCCTTTCACAAGTCTGCATGGAAGAATATTCGGATGTGTGACTCATTTCATTATAATAATCCTAATTTTTTTTCCAATTGGCATAGTCTATATACTAGCATAATAGCTTTAGAATCATTGGAAAAATAAAAAAAATAAATTCTAGTCTAATTTCACCTAATGACAAAAAGAGTTTTGAGAGAAGGTGGCCACAAAAGTGATTCATATTTTTAACAAGTTGTGGAGGAAAAATTAGTGGAAACAACAAATCATGATATATAACCAATAGCATTAGCATTTCTCCTATATTGTAGGAACACATGTTGGGAAACCCTTCTCTAGTATGATATTGGTTGTTGTCATGGCATACCTAATCTTTGTTATTAGAAATGGGGCACAATATCCACACTCAATATTTACTTTGATCATCCATGGGTTGCGAGGATGCCACTCTCCAGTGTACATGATTCATATTCTCTAGGAATGAATCAATAATTAACCTCCATTTCTTCATTGAGTTGCATAACACTCGAGATCTCTTACATTTGTTTATCATTCGATTGCAAAATTATTTACCAAATATAATTTCTCTTATGCATCAAACTACAATATTGTATCATGTTAGCAAGATTTTAAATACAAACTCAATAGGTATTGAAGAAATATTAAAAGTGGAATTAAATGTAGCAAACATTCACATCAAAATACACTGCATTCACATCAAATGGAGGCATGTATCTTGAACACAAATGGGTCATGGAAAACGGTTGCAATTAGAGAGTTTACCACCTAATTGTAGGAAATTCTACAAGAATACCACCCTTGAGACGGGGATTTGAGATGACAAGTTGGTGACCCATTTTTGGGGTCACCTTGCATATAATAAGATTTTAAATAATTTCATGGGAATAATAGTGTTCATAAATAGAGCATTCACCACCTACTTGTTGGGAATCCTACGAGAATGATACCCTTGAGATGGGGATTTGAGATGATATTAGGATATTTAAACACTTAGGAGTTAGTTAATATCAACTTGGTCTAATGCATCTTTAGGTAAAATTGTGTTTCGTTAATATGCATTTGTAGTTATATAATTTGACGGTCACGACAGGTTCTAGACATAAAGTGATTCGATGGTTCATATTCTCCTTGATACTAACAACTATATTGATCCATGACTTAACACCTTATTGGTCCATGATTTCTATTTAAATAACATGGAGGGTCATTTGTTGAAGATCTATTGTGAGAAACTCTTATGTACAATATTTCTTTTACATTAATATATTTCCCTCAAGTGGTTGTGTTGGCTAGGGTAGTGGACTATTTCCCTCTTTGATGGGTTTAACCACGTAGAAACATGGGTGTTCTAATCTTTGATTTGGTTGTGTGAGTGGTTTCTTAAGATGTTCATCATGTGTGGAAATCCATTGTTTTGTCGAACATGGTATGAAAGCTCGTTTGAAGATCCACTCACGTTGTTGATTGAGATATTGAACCTAGATGCATCAAAATATTTCCATGTTCTACTATTCTTGTTCATTTTGGGGATGAATGGGTTGTTCCATTATGTTTGGAACATTTCTTTCAATTAGACACACTTTTCATTTCACCCGAAAATGTTTCTGTTTGCCCAAGATATTGCTTTTTTTTTCAAATCTAAAGGTATAAAGTTTGAACATGCCTTCAAAAAATAATTTGAGTTAATATTTTGGTTTTATTGTTTATATTCCTGGTTTACTACTCTTTATGGTCTGCGTGTGCTCTTTTTCATGTGCCCTATGCAATGTCAACAAATAGAATAGAAAGTATTTTATTTTTTTGTATGCTCTTTGCTCTATGTTTTGTGTGAGCTCAAAAAATTAGAAACAAAGAGAAACCTTTCACTTTTCGGCTAGGCTAACTGAGATATAACCCCAATATTGTTAAGTTTCGAAAAATATTCTTTGAAAACTCTTTTTTTTTGTGTGTACGAATGTGTTGAGGTTTTTGCAGGAAAAACAGGGGGTTTAGGGGTAAGCACACACTTTGAGGCAAAAAAAAAAACTCCTCTTTCATAACATTTGATACACATTTTTCATTAGCTCACTTGGTTGAAAGTTACTTTATTTAATAAGAAGTTTTGAGTTCAATTTTTTTTTTAAGTTATTTTTTGAAAAAAATCATGGACTTTGAGTTATCACGGAATTTTATTGTAAAGAGTATTTCAATAAAAGTGAATACAATAAAGTAACTTTAATATTCTATTTTAAATTACTTTATGCATGCAACTTTAATTTATAAAGTAACTTCATTGTAAAAGTTATTCTCGTTTACTTTATAAAAGTATATCCGTTCATAAGTAACTTATTCGTAAAAGTGAGCTTATACACAAAGTTAGAGAAGGGAGAGATTTGTATTTTACTCAATAACCTCATTGTGCATCCATTACTATGTAAGCCAACCTCTACATGCCACATGGAACTTTTGTTACCTTTTATGTCTTTCTTAAAAAGGGCATAACTTTAACATCCGAAATCCATTTTCAATGTTGTTTTTCTTTAAACTACCTATTTTTATTTAGAGTTTTCCATTCAAATAGTTAATTTATATTTTGAATCCATATTACCTACATATTTTTTTTATTTTTTATTTTTTTAATCAGAACTAAATTTTGCATTATATATAAATAGTGGCTTGTTGCATCGAGGCTAGCAACAATTACATAGAGTACATCTTTTGACTCCCACAAAACAGAGTGTAGTTCTAGATTGGTATTTACACACAAAAAAAGAGTTTCTAAATGCGAGTTCCAAGTGATCCTACTAGTATCCTACCTAACAAACTGACACAAAACAAAAATGAATTGAAAAAACATTCACACTGGCTTACATTTGCACATTGTTTTGACCTTCCCGCTCCTTTCTAGAGTGATGGGTCCCTACCCCTTCAATTTCCATGGGAGCATGATTCTGGTACACTGTCTCAACCTCTACTCTCCCCTCTTGGTTAGAGATTTGATTTCCTAGATTATTTGACACCAAGGAGAGGTTACCCACCCACTAAGATAATATCAATTCTCTAAGTCTACTACAGTCTGCTTCTAACGAGTCAATCCAACATTTTTTTATTGATAATGTTGGAGAGATTAGCATTCTGAGATATACTAGACTTCTGCAATTCTATCACCTTGGAGGTGATGACCAAGATAGCATTTTTATTGTCCTATCTTATCTCCTCATGTCTACGCATGATTCTTTTAAACTTCTAAGAGTTATCACCTTCCATCACTACACTACTAACTCGTGCACCCCTTGCCAAGAAATTGCAGAGAGAAATGACACTGCCTCACTAAACCCTGAATTGAAAATCAAGTTTGAAGGAAAACCCCAATTTATTCTAGTATTAATAGATAATTACGCTCCACACAAGAGCTACTCAATAAGGAATGAATTATGAAACATATATAAATATTCCATGAGAAAACCTATATGAAATTGAAAAGGGAACCACTATGTGCTCATTGTTAACATCCCCTAATGAACCTCAATTTTCATGTCTTGGATCCACCCTTGCCAATCCTATGGAATCCTACATTTAGTCAGATAATCATGGACTAAATCCTCCCATCCCCAAACCACATTTCTATAGAACCAGGGTGGATCCCACCCACAATTTATCCCATATATTTTTCTCCTCTCCACCTTGACAAATTGAAATCATGTGTGTGATGACAGTCTGAATAAATGAAAGCGGGATCACTTGCTCTTGTTGTCCCTCTATCACCTACTCTCCTTACGTGACCTCCAGGGAAGCCACATGATTTGTACTTTGGTTTTGATCCACTTGGCCATTATAAAGTTTATTAACCACCCACTAAAAATATGATTAGGGGATTGTGGCATAGTTAAATTCCCCATTTTCCATAATTCTCCCTAGATTCAATGATGTTTCAATTTTTTCCCACGCATCTTCTTCTCCATTAAATTCCCTCATAATTTGCAAAAGAGAGATGTCAAACATAGATAAAATATTCTTGATTCAAACCCCAACGCCTTGAAGTTGATGCCCTCCAGGGTTCATCTGGGTGATTATTTCCTAGATTATTAACATTGAATCCCCAAAGATAGATAGGGTCTGTATTCCATACTTTCTAGTGATGTTGAGCCAACACCATAATGAATAGGCTTCGACAATATTGTTCATGACATTCCTTAGGCCCCAAGAATAGTGCACAACCTTGTTCCCACTGGGATCATGGAGACTCCCACCAACACATGTTGCCCCTATATTACCTACATATTTTAATATGTCTAGTCCAAGTGATATTTTTCTTACCAGTACCAACTACTTTTCATGGAAATATCATGAAGAGGATGTACTACAAAGTAAAGGACTATATCAGATTACCTCAAGAAAATAAAAAACACCTAGTGATGCTGCAAAGAAATCCAAATGGAATAATAAAAATGATGAAGCATGTGGATTAATTAGAATTTCCATATCTAGTGATTTACAATTTCACTTTTAAGGAATTGATGACCTAATTGAAGCTTGGAATAAGTTGGAAGCTATATTTTCTAAACATAATGATATTTGAATCCACCAGATTGAAAACCAATAATTTTTTTAAAATCTCAATGATTTCTCTTATATTGAAGGTTATATATCTAAGTTCAAAACACTTAGACTTTTACTTAAAGACTATTAAAAAAAATGAAGGATGACCATTGTATATATTCTATTCTTGCTAAACTTGGTAGTGCATATTCTGTTTTTTTATCTATTTTTCATTCCATCCAATAAGCTCTAGGGGATTCTTACACAACACACTCTCTTAAATGTTTTTTTTGATTATGTTATTAGAGAGAAAAATAATCTCTTGCAGCTTGAAGTGATGAGCACTACAAGTACATCTAACAAAGCCTTAGTGGCCTAATGGAAAGATAAATCCAAGCACATAAAGAAGTAACATCCTCACAACAATAAGAAAAAGAAGGGCCCCAAACCCTCTCAGCTGGATTTGACTCCAAATGGTGAAAAAGGACCAAAATAAAAAAGTAAAAAGACCAACATACTTTGCAATTTTTGTGGGAGATATGGTCATCTAGAGTCTAAATGTTGTAAAAATATGGAGGCCTTAGAAACAACAATGAAGAATCGCGACATCAATATTGATTTTTCTTCTTCCAACTCTTCTTCTCATGGACATGAACTTTTTTATTATAGTTTTTCCTCCAATGCAGCATCAATGTCTTCTTCTGATGAGTGGCTTATTGATTCTAGAGAATCTTATCATATGGCTAAGGATAAAACCATTTTTATCCTCTTAATGAATGTAACACCAAAAAATATCTTTTGGTGATAATAGATATCATAGGGTTGTAGTTCAAATGATGGTCATTTTAATGACATATTATGTGTTCTAAGTCTCTTCTGCAACCTTCTATTAGTATATCAAATCACTCATTTAGATGAACATAAAATAATATATTCTTCACCTCATCAAGTTGTAATCAAGGATTTTAAAGATCCTGAGCATGTCCTAGAAACTAGAATTGTTGATGATATTACCAGGTTGTGCAAATTCGACAACATTGGGTCATCATATTTTCCATCAATTTTTATTGTTCATGGTGATGACTTGAGAAAACTTTGGCATGAGTAGTTTGGTCATTTAAACTATCACTCATTGCAACAACTATGTAAACAAAATATGG
The DNA here is from genome assembly GCA_009831015.1 of Picea engelmannii. NCBI lineage: Eukaryota > Viridiplantae > Streptophyta > Pinopsida > Pinales > Pinaceae > Picea > Picea engelmannii. Next base: position 68,884 of record ML795835.1, read on the forward strand.
TAACTGGTATTCCTATCATTTCTTGTAGAGATGGTGTTTGTACCAGATGTTTTCTCAACAAACATCATCGGGATAGTTTTGACAAGCATGCCTCTTGCCACACCTCGCCCCCCTTGAAATTGTTCACAGTGATTTGTGTGGTCCACTTTCTTCTCCTTCTTTCTCTAGGTGCAATTATTTCTTAAATTTCATTGATGACTTCTCCAAACACACTTTATTTTATTTCTTAAAACTTAAGAGCACGTTGAGAGTGAATTTTTTGACATGTTTTTTGCCTACAAGGACCTTGTATAAAAACAATCTACACATCCACTATATAGGTTAAGAACATATAATGGAGGAGAATATGTAAATAACAAATTTACAACTTACTACATTGCACAAGGAATTCAAATACAACATATAGTTCCATATAAACCACAACAAAATAGTGTTGTTGAGAGAAGGAATAAAACCTAAAAGGAAATTACAAATTGTATGATCCAATCTAAGGGATTAATTCTTCATTATTGGATGAAAGCCATCAATTGTGTCAATTCCATAGTAAATTGCACTCCCGTAAAAGTTTTAAAAAATATAACATCGGAAGAATCATGGAGTAAAATTAAACTAGATGTAAGCCACTTCTATATGTTTTGTAGTGAATCCCACATTCCTGATGAGAAAAGGAAAGCATTGCATCCTAAAAATGAGAAGTTCATTTTTGTTGTATATTCTGAAGATATCAAAGGTCATAGACTTCTTCAATCTCATTCCAATGCAATTATTATTAGGAGAGATGTTAAGTTTGATGAGAATATCTCAACGTATGAACCTAATTTAGTTTTTATGTCATCTTCGGCCTATGTGCAATCTTCAACGTCTATGACATATTATCTTTCCAAATTTTCTATTAGTGATCCTAATTTGGTTTCTTCTTAGACGATGATAGTGAGGATTAAAATCTACCTCTACTTGTTCATCTTCTTCTAGTTGAGTCCATTTAACATGAACTGCACCACCACCACAACTTCCCAATTGGTTTTGTACAACATGATAAGCAAATAGTGATCTTGTCAGTGATCCTAAAGATCAATGTTGTACATGTTCACAGTTTCAACGAGCCTGCTCTTTTTTGGCTTAAGTTTTAGAGTCTCACTATCCACAAAAAATTTCAAAATATTTTGGGCGTCTATATTGGGACACAACAATGAATGAAAAATATTATTCCTTAATGGCGAATGATACTTGGAATCTTGTACATCTTCCAAAAGGAACAAAACTTTTCAAATGCAAATGGGTGTATAGAACTATGTATGCATCAGATGGAAGTGTTGAAAGACATAAGGTTCAATTAGTTGCCAAAATATTTTCTCAAGTTGAAGGAATTGACTATATTGAAACCTTTTCCCCTATAGCCAAAATGAATTTGATATGAATTGTTCTAGAACTTCCCACCTCACATAAACTGGAGGTCCATCATATGGATGTTAAATCCACCTTATTGCATGGGGATATGCAAGAATAAATTTACATGGAAAAACCTCTGGGCTATGTTCAAAATAACTCCATCCTTGTTTGTTGCCTTAAGAAATCTCTCTATGGTCTTAATAAAGGTCCTCAAGCTTGTTATGCTAAAATGGATAGTTTTCTTCTTGACACCATATTTTCTATATGTCATTATGACACCAATGTCTATACCAATAAATAAGGAAACCACCTTATAATACTTATTCTTTATGTTGATGACCTTATCCTCAGTAGTAATGACCCCAAACTCTTAAACTGTGTGAAATATAGCCTTAAGAAGAAATTTGAAATGATAGACTTAGTTTATTTGCATTATTTCCTTGACCTTCGAGTATTGCAAACTAAGAAAGGAATTCCCCTTTCCTAGTCTAAGTATGCATATGACCTTCTTCACCACTTTCACATGGAAGATTGTAAACTAGCCCCATCTCCCTTCCAGTCTAGAGTCAAATTACCTTCCACGTGTATTGCATGTGAAGTAGATGCCACTTTGTACCATTAGTTAGTCTATAGATTCTTATATTTGACTCATACATGTCCTAATATTTCCTTTGGTGTTAGTATTGTTGCTTGGTATATGTAAACACCCCATGAGATCCATTGTAAAACAACAAAAAGGACACTTTTGTATATCCAAGGTACAATTCAGTTTGAGATACATTACAGTTCAGGGGGGACTCCTTCGTAATTTGGTTTCACTGATTCTGATTGGACTGATGACCCTAATGATAAAAATTCTATTGTAGGTTATATTTTCAGTCCTGGTTTTGGACCTGTCACTTGGGCTTGTAGGAAACAACAAGATCTTACTCTTTCGTCAACAGAAGTTGAATACTGAGCAACAATTAATACAAGTCAAGAATGCTTATGGCTTCTACAGATTCTTTCAGAGTTTGAGGTTGAGGGCTCTTCACCTAGCCAACCAATTCTAAAGAAAGGTAGGAGGCTATTATTCACTGATGATCCCAAGGAGACATAGGCTCCCAGTAAACTTGTCACAAGGTCATATGCTAGGAGAATTCCCATACCCATAGTGTAGACAGAGTTTGTTGAGGTTGCAACCCAAGATTTAGATGAAGAATAAGGTAAATTAGTAGATAAAGACTCATAGTTTAGGGGAATGCAACAACAGCTCAAAGAGGCTCAGCATGTGATAGCTCAGATTTTCCAAGAAAATAGAGAATTAAAGAGGAATCTAGCAGAGAAATATCCTGAGGCACAGACACCACAGGTCAAGACAGATCCTAAAAGTTAAACTTCCAAGAGAAAGGGAATTTTTAAAAACCCTGAGACCAAAGTTGTAGCCAAGCCCAAAACACTGTTGACAATATCCTCATCCAGGAAGAATAGTCCAGAGATATAGGGCAAGCAAGTAGCAAGTGAAATACCTCCTACTTCACCCATAGAAGGAGAAAAGAACATAAGATGGCTTTATAAATAGTTAAGGGAAGCTCAAGATCAAATCATTTATCTTAGGGAATAAAAGAGGATATCAGGTGATAGAGCCATGAAACACTTTAAAGAATGCAAACCAACCAGAGAAAATGCTTGTGCATCCCTTTCCAATTCCCAGTCAAAATTGAAAAGAAATGAAGCCCTTTCCAATGCCCAGTCAAAATTGAAAAGAAACGCATCCCTGTTCAGGCAAGTGGGAAATTTGAAGGTACAAAACTTAACAATAAGGAAGGAAAACATGCACCTTAAATAAAGGTTGCAATTGAATGATGAAGCCAAAAGAAGATTAGAAATACTTGCAGAAGTAGAAAAAATATGACTGAAGTAACTTCACATTTTTGTATTTTTGGGTATGTGACCATCTCAAGTTTTGTTCATGTCATAATAGTTGTGGAAAAAATGCATTTTGATATTGGAGAAAGGTTTCACAAGGGTGAAAACAAAAACATTTCCTGGGGCACAAAAGTTGTTGGACTGGTAAACGGTCATACACAACACTTGTGTAGTGAGTCCTCGCTACACAAATGTTGTAGGCATACATGATCAGCAAGAACAGTGGGAGATGATTGACATATGTGTGTTGAAACAAATATGATCCCCCCAATCACTTGATTCCATCTATATCTACATGAATTTCAATAAAAGGAGTCTTCTACGCAAGTGTTGTAGGTAGCATTTGCGCAGCAGATATTCCAGTTTGCTACATAAAGGTGGCAGAGTTGTCCAGTAATGCATAGGATGACTCGATATGCTTTCCACATGCACCTGATGACTCATCAACAACAGTATATTCGAAATGTACTCATACCTATGATTCTATAAGATATTTTTGTTTTGCATTAAAGATGGTCAAACTAATTTACTATTTTTAGTAAATATTGTTTAGGAGTTGTTCTCTTCCAATGTAACAAGATCCACCATTCTAGGTAGTATTAGTTCGACTCCTAGTATCCTAGTGTGGAAATAGGATTCTATATATTTGATTATTTTGATGTAAAGAGAGGCGAGTTGGCAGAAGTATAGACATTTTGGTCTTCATTGTAATTTTTCTTAATCTGAAAGAAATACAAATGAAGAAGTCATGAACTTTTAATGAAAAAGATTCTCATGGTGGTGATCTGAAGATTGTACTCTTATATTTGTATGTACTTCTTGTGTCCTTAATTTCATATTCACTTTTCTTCTGTTTAAATTGGATAATTAAGGGTCTCGAATTCATCTAATGGTGCTCTAGACTTAAGTGATTTAAAATTTGTTTATATTTTTAACTAGGTCAGAATTCATCTTTCATGGTGCTATAATTCTGATATGTGTTTATTTTCCTCTTTCACCCTACATAATCAAACTCAAAGCTGAAAGTGCATCACCTTATTTAGCCTTTGTTCCTCTGGGAAGTTCTACCTATCAGACATTGTTTTCTTTTTTTTCCAGGGGTTGACTCCATAGCCCAAGAGATACTATACCTCCTTGCCAGCAAACCTTGAAAAAAATACCTTAATCATCTAAACCTAGCCATCAATTCAAAAAAAATCTATCTATCATAGATCAAGTCTCAGAGAGAGCCCTCTTTATATTGGAAGGGCTAGCTTCCAGTCTTAAATTTGGTTTGTTGGTTACCTTTGTAGATTGTTTCTTCAGCCCAACAATTTACTTAGCGATAACATGTAGGAGATGGGACCTCACCTTGATTAGTGCTTGTCATAGGGGTATCTATTGATTTTAAATCTTGTAACAGAAAATCCTTTTGTTGGGGAATCCTAAACATGTCCATGATAGACACATTAGCCTTCATCTTCTTCTAGTCTTCTACCACATTGTATTCTAGTTTAGGATCCTCCTGTGTGTGTATACTCATGGGGTTTCTTTGGGGAGAAAGTAGCGGTTTGGGGTGATCGATCATTGGTTTCCCTCTAGATAACTGAGTAGTGGTGGGATTAATTTGGACTAGTTGACTCCTACCTCGCGTATTTACAACTAGAACTTCAACATGAGGTTCTTTCACTTCAACGGTGTCGTTAAAAGGCATCAGGTGATTTGAATCCCATAATGGCATGGTTGTGTCTTCTGTGGGCTCTTGAATTTCCCGATCGATGGCATTTATTTCCAAGCTACTTGATTGTTTGGTTAGAGAGCATTCATCTAGAAATAGTTTAGCCATTAAATTCATAGTATGCAACCATTAAGGGCAGTCCCTTTCTAAATGATTATCTTGGTGGTATGAGCAGAAAGAGTCATATGGTATAGTCCCTATGTCGACATTTAGGTTAGTTGGGGGAGGTTCTATAGCCTTGAAAGGTGAATTTATTTTAAAAAATGGTTTATAAGGCCTTTGGATTTGGATTCCTTCCCCGACACTCCTTTTCATATCCACTATCTCATTGGAAAGTTTCTTGATCATCCACTGTGGGCTTTCTAGATCCCCTCCTTCTCTATCAAGACCTTGTTATGTTTGTTTTCCAAGGGTTATTGTTAACAAAAGTCCTCTCTTAGGTGGAGGTTGGGTTTCCTTCTTTATCAATGAGATATGTGCTTCTTTGCACCCTTTCATTTGGAATTCAATTGTTTTAGCTTCTTCAAAATTTCCATCTAGGGTATGTTTGGCAACTCTTTTTACGAACATGGAAATAGAAGCTGGGAGAGAAATAGTGTATACTTCAATTTTCAACTCCTGGGTGGGTTTAGCCTTGGGTTGGAATTTGTTCAAAATGGTGGTGAACCTTTGGTTGAAATATTTAACCTTCTCTTTTGGACTCATGGTGGCGACAAAAATTTCAGCCATTAAATCTCCTGTGGTAGTTTCTTCAGCAAATTTGTCCAAGAAATCCTTTTGAAACTTTGTCTAGCTAGTTATGGAACCAACTGGTAGGTTGAAATACCAAGTTGAGGCTGAATTTTCAAAGGTGTATGGAAATATTATACACACTACATCTCCATGTTTCACATTCATCAACCTTATAGCTAAAATGAACTTCTTAATATGGTCCTCAAGAAATATGGATGTTTCGGGGTCAAATTTAGGGAGTATTTTTTCTGGATGTCTGGGTAGGTTATGCATCTATCTTGGAATTGCTAGAGCATCTCTTGCCAAACATGGTTGGTTATCTTGAGGTTGATATCCCCTTTATCCATTGTTATCATTATTATCCTCCATGTCTCCTGATTCATAACCTGAGCGATATAAGTTAGACCCTTCCTCTTTAGATTCAAAATCGTTCGGTTCAGAGTAATTACCAATTAGTGTTTTAGGTATCATATTAAGGGGTTTTTTGATCTCTGTGAAGGAAAAATCTATCAGGTATTCTACCGTGTCAACAAATACCTGGTCAGGGGTGTCAACAACTAGTATGCTTATTTGTTTTCTTTGAGGAAGTAAAGGAGATAAAGGTAATGCTCTGATCTGCCGATCATAGGCTCTAGTGATTCTTCTAAACTTATTTAACTCTTCATGTGGGAGAGCGTAAGGTATTTCAGGGTACAGGTGTTCTTCCTCTTCGTGTTGAGGTGAATTACTCGTGTCGGGAGTACTCTTTTTATGTGGTTTTTATTGAGAGTGACTATCCATGCATGTGGGTTGTTTTGAATCTATAGGCTATGCAAAATATATTATCATAAATATTGTTAACCATTCATTCATTCAAGCCCTCCTTCTAGCGTCAATTTTGTTGAGGATTCTAATGTCCCTTTAACTCAACAGCAGGAACCAAACCCGACTAAGAGGCCCAATTAGACTTGTAAGTGTTTGATGAGTGGTAAGTTTCTCTAGATTCATGATCTGGATGTGTTTATCAATGGGCTTTAATTGTGATTGAAAGATATGTCTTTTCTGTTAAGCCTTTTCCTTAGGCTAGGCAGTTCTCTTTTTTGTTCTTTTCTAACATTTATAACAAAATAAATATAAGACTCTAAACTAGATGATAGAGATAAGCTAGCTATGTATTTGGGGGGGAGGTTGGGTTTAGGATAAACTCTATACCCTAGCATGAAAACGAAGAATATCTAAGCAACTTCAAACTAGCATTAATACCATTTTGATTAGTGTACATTCAACATTGTCTAAGATAACAATTACAGAAAATAAACATACATGTGACAAGAAGCTAGTGAAAGAAAAGTAATTTCCAATGCTCTGTTACCAATCACAGGTTAACACAATCGATTTCTAGTCACCAATTAGAATAAAAGAATTGTTACAACATTATAAAATAACTTTAAATATAGGTACAACAACTCTTACTCAACAAAGAAACAAATATCGAATCCAAAGACAGATATAATCCTCCTTAGTCTAAACACATTCACGCCTTAGATGATAGAAGTGTCTTTGGTTCTAAACATAACTTCTTAATTAAAATTAACTTGCACAAAAATAGTTCTATTACAAAATTTCAGAAAAATCCTCTCTCCAAAAACCATCGACCCCTTGTTCAAGGTTGATGCCCTCATTTATAACAAAAATTAACTCATCTAAAAATATCTACTATAGTAGTGTTAAACTGAGAAAACACCATGTGGAGGATTTCATCTATTTCTTCTCTTTTGCTTATCTAGTGATTCTACTGGAGTGGATTGTTCTTCTCATTCTCTGACCATTTGAAGAATAGATATTCAAATGTATTAGCATACGGAAATCTGTGTTGATCCATCGGGGCAAAGAGGACCTCCTTTATCTCTATTACCCATTCCTTATACATGATTAGCTTGACACTCAGTAATTATAGGACTGCGAGAGCTTTGATCGGTTGTTCCATGAACTTCTTCAATTGACCTGGGGTCATGCTTGAAATATGAAAAATATTTGCTTCCCATGACAAGTCTTGCTCTGTATGTCATTTGACTATGTCATGAAAATCAATGAAATCCTCTAGTGGACTGAATTCTAATAGGTCAATGTTTTGCATCTCCCGATTGATTTTCTCCCAACTTTTCTTGCACTCTCTCCATATTTCCTATATCTTTAGTTGAGGTTCTTGGAACATACTTACCCATATTCATCTTCCTTCCTGATTCAGGATATGTTGTTGTCCATCAGCACTCGGATGTCATGTTCTTCTCTGTCTCGGCCTTTATGTACTGTGTTGATGTAGTCGATCTGCTCCAAGGCCTGATGTGCCTTTTCATACCATCTTTGCACATATTTATAGGTTTCCAGCCCCATGAGGGTATCTTCTTGAAAATCATCTATGCAAGCACTGAAGAGTTTTCTTTCGATTGTGAAGTGCGCATACATTTCTCGGAACTCACTCTTCAGGAGTACTACTACCCGTGTTGAATTCTGGTAATACTCTGCTTGATGGCGCAAATGGTCCAACTCTTTCTTCATGAAAACTAATTCCTTTTCATCCTTTTTTTCTCTGTCTAGCATGGCATAGTTTATGGCCCTCCCTGCTCTGATTAGCTCAGTCATCTTAGGATTTTTTGTGTCAAGTAGTGTCTCCTCTGTGGTGATGAGAAGTGTGTTATCAAGCATCAACCAACTTTTCTTGGTTATTCTTCTCATCATAATTTTCCTTTTTCTATCATAAGTGATCGCATGTATATCAAAGATTTCATCTACTGGTTCAAGAATATGTTGATCTCACCAGGTCCAAGTGTTTCCTAGGATTTCTTTTGTATAGAGATGTTTTATGAGTAGTTCTTGTAATTACTTAGCATGAGAGTTTTATGTATGATCTGGTGACTTGGCCTCATGTTGGTCCTCGTCGACTGGTAGAGTCTTTGTCCTAGCTAGGGAGATAGGCGAAGAATCAATATTAGCCAGGAGTTTGGTCGTTGAGATGTTGATTTATGGTTGTTTCATTTCTTCTTCCTGTTCATCAACACCCAAGTCATTCTTGGAGATGTCATTCTAAGGTTGTGTTCCCAATTGGTCGAGAAATCCATTGTCCATAGTGCTCCTAGCCTCATGGTCACCTTCCTAGGTATTTGGGATCATAGCGTCAGAAGTTGGGGCATATGTTTCTCCTAGTTTTGCCTCTTCTGTGATTAGTACCGGGGTTATGAGAGAAACCTATAAACTTTCCTCATCGTCATATATGGTAATTAAGTCTATGAGGACAGTAGGCACACCCATCCCACTTGATTCTCTTGTTATCTTACGTTGAGTTGTAGTAGTCACCAACGATCCTACCTGTGGTGACATATGGTTGGTGTTTTCTTGATCAGTGGTTCCCTCTTGTGGAATTGTCTTTGATCCATTTATCTCTTCTCCATGATAGCTTGTGTCATTCAGGTTAATCCTAAATAGTTCTATCAAAGGGTTAAGTGGGGGATATTGTTCTAACCTTTGTATAGCTCTTTGGGATTCTTCCAGTAAAAGCATCCCCCTCCTCCGTGCCTATGTCACTTCTGTCGCTCGATTTTCTTCTCTTACCCTAAGATCTTCTTGAATTGTCTTCTCTATTCTCTCCACTTGGTCCTCCATAGTCATTGCTTTGAATCTGGTCATATTCGGGTTGGCCCTCCTATAGAGCACTTACTCCCAATCTTGTGTGCCCTCAATGAAAATATCATATTCGAAGATATCATGATCATATGGCCAACATGATGACACTTGCGACACATGTTGAAGTACTAGTCATTTTGGATCATGCTTGTTAAATCGTCCTGTGGGGAATTGATACTCAAGCTGGCTCAACCCCTCTTGTTTCGCGTGTTCAGTGTCTTTTACCATGTGAAACCCTATATGAAAGCCATGGGGTATGAAATATCTCTTCTTCTCCTTCACCAAAGTGGCATTATAGCCTTCCAGAATGGTCAGGTAACAAATTTCTCCCACAATGAGTCGGTCTGGGATATGAATAGGGAGTAAATGTGGTGCAAAAGTAGCCCCAAAAACTCTGATATAAGTGTTGGTTTCTTCAAAATACCAGTGGCCTACTTTTGAAACCATATTTTTGGGTGCCACTGTAAGACTTGGGAATTATTTTCTAAATATAATTAAATGTACTCAGGCTATGAACTCATCAAATATCAGGGCTTAAAATCTCTTACACCTATTCTCCCATAGAATGCTAAAATAAACATGCACAGGTAACTCAACAACATGCCAGCTCAAATTCATTCCTACGAAAACGTTCCTTGCGCAGATCACGTCCAATAGGTATGGCGCCATGTGAAAAGTTGGCATTTATCCATCCTTTGGTGGCTAGGGCTGCAAGATGTTAGTGCTTGATTGTTTGGCAATGATGGCTCCCCATTTGAAGCTTCTCCCGGAGATCTCCATAGTATATGCCAGGGGAATCCATGCTTTTGAAAACTTGGAGAAATCCTTTTCCCCATATAATTGGCAGATCAAAGCCATTAGATAAATATATGACTCTCTGAGGTTTGTCATGTTGTACCAGCCATTTCTCTTGTTTGTGACTTTCTTTTCTTCTTTCCACCATGAGGCCATTAACCTGCCTGTGTCATGGAACTCATAAAATTTGACCACAAACTTGGTATTTAGTCTTCATCTGGGTCTCTGAGCTTGTAGTATTTTTGGACCTCTATTGGAAGAAAAACACCAACACATTCACTATTTTCATTATTGACTATGAATTTCATCGTGTCTGTGTGGTCAATTATCCATCCCAGGGTTTCTATGCAGGGAAAAACTTGGGTTCGGCAGGCCACCATATGTAAGCATGATCGCCATATGTTTGGGAATACTTGGTCATCCAACATCTAGATGTTTGGGTCACTGTGTGGTATAAATTCCAGGTAATTGTCATGGTTGATCCTGTTAAATAGATGTCCCCAGTGCAGGAGCACCACATTAGACCTAGTGCTTGCCTCTATGTCGTCGAACATTAGAGGCTGGGAAAACTCATTTTTGGTAGATGTGCGGATAATTGGTTCTTCTTTTGAGGTAAAATCAAGCTCCCTTGCAGTGCCTGGTGAATATCCTTATCCGACCTCTGCTTCCTTCCTTTTGGGCGTTCTTAGTGAGCGCCTGGTCGTTGGCTTTCTTGGATGCATTTTTCCAGTGGAAGAGAAAAAATAGTGAGATGTCAGCCAACCATGACAAGTTTTATTGACATAATCATAGGTATAGAACTGATAAAGAAAATGCTTACCTCTTCCTCATAAGATATTAACATGGTTTTATTGGTAATCAAAGTCAGAGAGCGAGTTGTAACCTCCTCGATGCTTGATCTCACTTATTCATTTGCTTCATGGAATAAGAGATTTGTGAATAGAATACCATGTTTGTGTATGACCTTGTAATTTTAAACAGAAAGAATACTTACAGTGTTGCATCAAGTCTTAAATTTGGGAGTGTAAATGCAATCTGTGCAATCTATCACAGAATCTGCACCATGCTTAGGATTAAATACAATGCAAGTTGGCGGCGTAGGAGTGGGTTACTTTGTAGCTCATTAGAGAATTCAAATTTCAATTGTTGGTTGGCGTGTGGGGTTGTGGTATAGGTTACGTGAAAATTTAACTTGTCCATCAAATCACAAAATTCTGTCTCATCTTAGTCGAAGGTGTCCCATCGAATTACCAAGCCCTTTTCACATTTACTAGCATAATGAGTATCGCAGATATATGGTGCATCGCATATCAACTAGGGTTTTCGGTATCAGTGGTTGAAATTTTGAACTAATACGAGGATCTCAGTATTATAGAGATTAGCCAATAGTAAATGAGCTTATCGGCATCGACGGGTTGACTTTGTCATTTTTTTGTTGGTGCATCTAGGCAAAAGTTTCGACGCTGATCAAAACCACCGGCATTGGTGATTTTATTTAGACATGCAACCTTGACTACAACACCCTATCCTGTCGATGTCGATGATGTATCGATGACCGACGATTGTTTATGGTTAATTTTTCACAGTTTCGTTCTTTCAGGTTTCACCGACTCTAAAAAATGTATCGGCGATCGGTGATCGAAGGTTCGTTATGGCCTATGTTAGTGTTTTTCCTTTCGTATTTTTCCGATGTCGACGGTGTATCGACGATTTTTTAGAAAAATTCTTCGCAAGACATAATAATCAATCGACACTCCCTTTCTTCCATTTTCTGATGCCGATGATACATCAGTGATCGGGGATCGGCAATTATAATTGTTATGTGGTCATTTTACTCCTTGAATTGCACCGATGTCGATAATAGGCATGTGGCTCAAAACTTTAGTTGTGTATACTTAGTTAAAATGACAAGTTTACTTAGAGAAGAGTTCAATTTGTTCAATAACTCCAAACCAAGCCGAATATGATCGATGATAAAACATAAGAAACACATAACCCCACTGATTCCTACACAACTAACTAGACTCAAAAAGACAAAGTGGTACCCAAAAGGAAAAAAAATATCACAAAACGTTTAGGGTGTGTTGAGTGTTCAAAAACCCCCAAGACCGATGGTTGCTGAACAAAATCGAGCCATAGGGGCTTGAGTTGTTCGAGGCAGTCCCAGAACTAAGATATTTATTTGTCAAGGTGGAGTGGTATGACTTCATTTTTTCCTTCGAGGAATACCACACAGGCGTGGCCATTAAATTTGCACAGACAATTGACAAGTTTCAAACCCATCTTGGCAACACTTGTATTCATATTACATATCACTTTATCAGGGCATCAATTGCTCTCTTAGTTTGCGGGGAAAGGTAGTTTAAGAATAGTAAGGTAAGCCTTGAAATCTGTAACAATTATTTGGTGACAGAGCACTGGAACCCTGATTGGAGTTAGGGGATACTTGTCACATGGGTAAAAGAAGAGTGGAAGGGTCATTTCATGGCTATCCATTGATACATAACATGCGAGGGTCAATTCACGAGCATACATTGTTACCACATGCATTTTCTCATGCACATGAGTGGTGATAAGAGATGAATTTGTCCTTTTACTTGCTCAAAATCCTCACTAAAATGTCCAGAAGGGTTTAGGTCCATCCTGAGTCTACCCATAGAAGCCTGTATCATTAGTGTTTGATCAAAATCTTGGTGCTCTTCACGTTGGATGAAATTGAAACGTCTTGGGATCACTTTCTATGGTCTATTGGTTTACGAGAGCAGGAAAATCAACTTGATACACAGATCCATGATAAAGTGTATTAGGATGGTGCAGAGGATCAAGTTTCTCCCAAATATGGTATATCATCCAAGATGTCACAACAACCAGAAAACTAGAGAAATACTCCCAAAACTAAAGGTACCCCATCAAGTGTAGAAAAACCAACAACCATAATAAAAGAAGAAACCCTTTGAATGAAGTTGAGATCCTCCACTGCAAAAAGAATGGAAACTAAAAGAAGCATGTGTCATGGTATATAGGAAGAAAAGAAGGGTAATCCAGAGAGTCCTTTGTCACCCAGAAATGATGAAGATACACAGTTCACTCCTACCAAAAAGCAGGGTAAGTTGCCCAAAATGATGAGAGGGAAAATGAAAGAGAAACAACACAGTCCAAAAATATTTAGAGAATATTTTATCCATGTGGAAACCTTACTAAAGAAATCCCCCAATGCTAATAAAAGCAAGAAAAGGAAAGGAAATCAAATCATTGGGATTCCCAGCAATCCAAACTGGAAAACCAAAATTACAAACCAATTAAGGCTGAACTCTAAGGCTCTCTTTAAGCCATCATTAAAATACCCCCAACCAATTGTGATTGACTATGATGATGACAACCTTGAATTTCCCAGTATAGAAGAAATGGTTGTCCATGCACTCAAAAAGATGATAGGGGATAAAATAAAATTGGAATTCTGCAAAGGTGAAGCTTCAAGAGTCCAACTTGTAGATGTCAAAACAAAGTACCCTGTAGACTCAAAATTACAACAATATGCAAGGGATTTTGGCCCAGATCCTAAACAAGATTCTGATGGAATCTTCCCACATGTAGAGATATCCCCCAAGAAACACTTAGAGAACATTAAACAAGAATTTAAGGCCAGCATATCAGAACTACAAGAGCATATGGAGGAACCACACAGAAGAGGACCTAAAATAACACATAGGTATGAAATGAGGTCTAGGGGAAGCAGGATGTTGGATGATCATAACAAAGCCATCATAGATGAAGAAAAAAGATTAAAATACAAAGGAAATAATCCATTACTGGTCAAACCAAAAGAAGAAATTGATGAAGCTGCAAAGAACAACCATCGGGTGCAAGCATTGAGGCTAAAAGTTCAAACTCTGCAACAACAAAATCAAGAATAGGAGAAGCAACATTCCAAGATGCAAAAAAAGTATCAGAAATTGCAACGAAAGCACCAGAAGAATTACTTCTTCTTGAAGGAAATCATTTGAGGTGGACTACTACAGATAAGGAGGAACAATTCAAGGAATCTTCCAACACATCAAGTCATCTACTAGTTAGACTCCAGCTGAGACTACACATGGATATCAAGGCACAATCCCAGTCATTGCCTTCTATCACATTAGTTTTTTTAAAGGTTTTTTTCACTCCAGTTTAAGCAGTAGAGGTTTCTTTTGCACTTATATATGTCTATTTATTTTAAGTTAGAGATAGTATTGCCAAAACTCAATCAGATATCATTTTTGTGTGATAGGATCCCCACTTTTCTTAAGAATAAGTTAAAGAGTGTCATGATTGTTATATGCACTCAAGTTAAAGAGATGTAGATATGTTATAGTGAAATAATCCTAGTCCAATTATTTAGTTGTCATGCAAATGTTAAGTTTCAGTTTTGAAGAGGGTCGAAGTACTCTGCAAAGAAGGATAAATAAGCAGTTTTTGTATGATTTGAGGGTTCGGTTTTTGGTGGGAAATAGAAGTATCAGAAAAATTGGACATGCTTATAAGATTGTAAAGTTATCTTCCTAATGAATATATGTTGATGAAATTTGTGTTTCTTACTCAAATCTGTGAGTGTTTAATCTGATCTTGAATGCACATTTTTTTATGTGTGCAATGCATTGTTCTTTCAGCCATTGTTTTAGTTTATCTTTTTGTTGATTATGCAACCTATTATACAACTATTTTTTAGTGAAAAGATCAACTATTTGACAACCTGTTGGATGATTTGCATCTAGATTTTTGTTTAAGTCTTAAGATATTATTTTAATTCTTTATTCTCACATAGAAAGCAATTCATTGCATTGTTGGCTATTGTCTCTTGTGTTTGTCTTTCATATCCCCAACTGTCCATTAATATCCATACCATTAGCAAATGATATTTTACCTTCATACTGTGTGGCATGTACAACCAGATTATCATCTTTGAAAACCCATCCTTGAGCTGACCAAAATATTCAAATTATCAAAAAAACAACCATTCCAAACTTGAGGTGGCCTATCTCTGCCTTCTATCAGTTAGGTGCATCCTTTAGGACCAACATCTTATGGCACCATTGTTAGGGAACGAAGTAATGAAATATATTTCCCTGAGAGAACAACAACGATCTGATCTGATCTTTGATGGTGAACAAATATCAGGAACAAAGGTGACTGCCATTTTTCACCTGGAGACTCCAATGAATACAACCCTGTTAAGGAAGTTTGTCTCCCAGGAAAGGAGCTAGGAAATAAAATCATAAGCCTTCTAAAACTCCCAAAGTCAACCTTGATCATATTGGTAACACAACTAACCCTGATTTAGAGAAATAGTTAAAGAATACTATCATTTCTTAGAGATAACCCTTTTCCATCCAAAGGCAAGGCCACTGCTGAAAAAATTTCCTATATCCACAACCATTAGCAACCTAAGGTTATTATTTTTCAAAATCCCCTTGTCATCATTCCTCAGACATCCCTTGGCTCAAACTCTGATTCACTATCTCCTCCATCAACCACACCCATAACTCCTCCTTAGCCTCATAATCCAATTATCCCAAACATGGTTGTCAATAGGATGGAGGCCATTATTATATCTAGGTATGCACCTTTGGTGTTACCTAAGAACTTGAATGCCTTCCCCACAGGTGATTACATGAAGTATCTTCCAAGGTACAATGGTGAGGGGGACGTAACTATTGAGGAACATTTGGTGGAATTTTATAGTTTTTAATACAACTTCAACATTAAACATGCATATGTATGAATGAGGTTGTTTATGCAAAGTCTAGATGGGGAGGTAAGGAAGTGGTTATGTGGCTTGAACGCTTCTTCCATTACATGAATTGATGCATTCGATGAATCCTTTCTGAAGAAATGGGGGGATAGGATAGACTATTTTTATTACATAACCGAGTTTGGGGCTTTAAGAAGGAAGAATGGGGAGTTTGTATCAGATTTCACAAAGACGTTCAAAAAAATGTACAACAAGATCCCTGATGAGATCAAGCCAACTGAAGCCTCAACCAAGATCACATTTGCAAATGCCTTTGATGCAGGATTATCTCTTTTTTTTAGGGAGAGAATATCCACCACCTTTTTATCCATGAAAGAGGAAGCTATTGAAGTTGAATCCAATATCCTAGCATCTGAGAAACTAAAGAATAAATCTGATAGGTATAAAAGGAAACAAAGGGAATAGTTTCCTTCCTCTTCCAACCCAACATAATTTGATCCAAAGTTGGAAGACATGAACAGAACTTTGAAGGCTTTAACATCATAGATAGCCAAGCTAAAAATGGGAAACCAAACAACCAAATAGGCCATATTAGGATGTTGGAAACAGAAACACAAACCAATTTAAAAGGACAAATAATTTTCCCCAAGTCATGCAGAGAGAGAGCATAAATGTTGAGGATCAAATAGTTGTACCTCCTTTCCGCAACAATGAAATTGAAGAAATAGATGTGGAAAGTGATTTTGTAGACGATGGTGTTGTATTGTTCAATGAAGATGATCTTTATCCTAGTCACCTAACACAACAGGATTATGAAATATCATAGTTATCAAGACAGTTCGAGGAAGAGGTGACGGAGGAGGAAATTTTTCAAATTCATCCCCAAAATAAGTATGATTTGAGGCCTAGGTCAGGGGATTCCAAGGCAGCTACCCTTGCTAAAAAAAATCATATCTTCCTCCCAAACAAGGCCCAAGTAAAGGAACGACAAACAAAGTTGATCAACCCCTCTCATCTAATCATTTTTCCCCTGAAGTAAAAGATGTTGACAGACAACCCATCCCTTTCAGCATTAAGCATGAGTTGAGAAAAATAAAGATCCATGTACCTTTAATAGAATTTATGAAAAATGAGACATTCAAAAACTCCATTATGAAGGTATTGAAGCCATTTGTTGCTTCCATGACCTCTGATGTAATTAGTTTACAATATGAGAACCTTTCCATTACTATGGGCCCCCACACATTGAATATGGGTCTGATGCTTCTCCACCCTTTTATATATCCTTGAATTTCCATGACAAAATCTTGCAAAATTGTTTGATGGATTCAGGAGCCTCCCATAATTTCATGCCCAAAGTTGTAATAGAAGATCTAGGGTTGGAGATCACCAAGCCCTACCAAGATCTTTACTCATTTGATTCAAAAAAGGTAAGACACTTGGGGCTGATTAAAGATATGGTGGTTTCTATGTCTCAACTACCTATAAAAAGTGTAGTAATGGATATTGTGGTAGCTGACATTCCCCCCAAGTTTGGTATGCTTTTGTCCAAGACATGGGCCAAGAAATTTGGAGGATCCCTTCAGATGGATATCACATATGAAACCATTCCTATCTTTGGAAGGGAACACATGAGATTATATAGGGAATTCAAACTATAATATATTGTCAGTGATCATCAAAACCCAGGAAACCATCCGATTTATGTTTTTGAAGATGAATCGGGTCATCTATTTTTCATATAAACAATGATGCACCATAAATATCAATCAGAAAATATAAAAAATAGCCACTGACAAATCATGGGAATGAGGTATGAAAGATGTATTTTGATGGCTCATCTTCAAAGGAGGGATTTGGGGCTGGTGTAGTCCTCATTTCTCCTTCAAAGGAGGTGATTACATTCTCATATGAGTTGGAATTTGAGACAACTAACAACATAGAAGAATATTAGGCCTTGGTGCTCAGATTAAGGGTTGTTAAATACTTGGCTATTAAAAGATTTGTAGTCTTTGGTGACTCTGAGTTGATTTTCAACCAAGTCAAGGACATTTATCAAGCCAAGCAACAAAGGCTAAAACAATACAAAAACGAGGTATGGGACTTGGTGGACAACTTCCTTTTGGAATTTAATATTTTCTTTATTCCTAGAGAGGCTAATCACAGGGAGCCTTGGCTGCCAGTACTTTTAAAACTCCCATTGGTCCAAATGTAAAGTATGAAGTGGAGGTTAGGCATAAGACATCCATACCAGATAATGTTAATCATTTGCAGGTCTTCGGTGATGACTTGGAGCTCAAAAGATTCCTCCAACCCATCGTAGAATTATCAAATATCTCCATTGATCGGGAAAATGAAGGAGATGAAACAAAAAATCAGCAAGATTCTCATTTTTTGAATAAGGTGGTTGGCCACAACATTGTGGAACTTAAGAAAAACTATATCCCAAGATTTTTGGTGCCACCGGAGAGGTTGTTTGACATCAATGATGTCTTTAGGAAAGATTGCATGAAAAATCAGGAACAAGAAGTAGTGGACTGCAACATTGGGACAACTGCAAATCCCATAGTGGTCAAAATATCCAAGGCACTTCCAGAGGAACTGTTGTAGCCTAAGTCTGCATCCCTACACTTTTTCCTCTTTTACCCTATAAATCCATCAATTATGATTTGTGTGGCTACTTTCTTATATTATTCTCCATTGTTCAATCACTCAGCTCCATGGCTCCTGCTCGTCTTTAATTATTTTACACCATCTTTTTCTCTTTCTTGAAGAGTGATTTCATGTTCTGGTTTGAGTTTGAAATACTTTTCATCATGTTTTCCACTAATTGAGCATGCAGCAGGTCCACCAAGTTTTTTATGTGCGCAGGAGACATCCAGGTCCAATAATTCCTTTATAACATTAGTAAGCTTCTGCAGAAAAAGGAAGCAAATCAAAGCAGTCCATTTCGGGCTTAGAATTTAAGCCAAACAGACAGGTCAAATCTTCAATGGTGGAGATCCAACAGTCTATATAGATCAATGGTTCTCATGCATTAGAAGCCTCAAACTCAAGTGGGGTTTAACATGATTGACTCCGCAACTTCAACATTCGAGCATCTGAATTTCCATTGGTTAAAATATTCCAAAGTGTCCAGATGTTGAAGTGTCAAATCCTCCGAAGATCCGAAGTGTCGAACCACGGGTCACTCTCCTTCTGATACACATCACTTCAAGCCCGTACTACTTAGGGAGATCTTCATGCTTCATAATCCAAAGCTCATGAAGCCCGAAGTGTCGAAGCACGCTACACTCATCCATCAGGACTTGTGGCGCTCATCCATGGAGACACGTGGCTTCCATCTATCCCTGACACGTGGAACTCATTTTTGGTCATTTGGGTCCCATCATCCCCTCATTTTGTAGGGACAAGTGTTGCTCACCTTATGTGGCACGTCAACAGTTGTGACATCATATGACATCATGCCACCATGTCACTTTGGGCCCTACTACTTTGGGAGTTTTTCAACTCCGCATAGGCCGAAATCGCCAAAGGGTCGAACTTCCGAAGTCCCGAAGTCATTAGTTTGAATTATTAAAGTATTAATCTCAGGTCAATTATCCTAATATAAGCACATATTAATGACTTCACGAGATTAGCACTCTAGGATATTTAGATGCAACACAAATCAGAAACCTCCGAACGTCGAAATTATGAAGTGGCTCACCCACATTTATTACATATTTGAAAGATTTAAAATGGGGCGCCAAACCAGGAATGGGAAAACTACACGTCCAAACTCCCAAAAATCGCAACATGACTTGCTTATGTTCTCCAAGAGATAAGTGGGGGGAAAACATGGCCCATACTTTCAGTTGTTTCCAGTGGTCTCAAACATCGTGCAGGCATGCCCATGCTCGACACATCACTCACCTTTGTCACTTAGAATTAGTTCCCGTCGAAGGATAAATGCGATTCAGCTTATGCATCAGTCTAGTTTACCATTAGCAGTAGTTTTCAGTTATTTAAGTTGAGACATTTCAAGTTAATGCATAATAAGTGGTCATTTGTGTTTGATACAAATCACATCCATTTTTAATTAAGTTAAGTTTGTATAATGCATCACTGCACTCCATAAGTGTCGTAGTTAAGTTAATAAGTTGTTTACAACTGGGAACACAGAGTGAAGCCTCAGTGCCAGATGGACGACAACCTTTGCAACTTTGATAAATAGGTGGTTTTTGTATGTTTTGTTGGGGTCAGTTTTTGGAGAAGAATAGAAGCAGCATAAGGGTTGGATCTACGTAGTTGATTGTAAAGTTATCTACCTAGTGAATATATATTGATGAAAGTTGTATTCTCTTACTGAAATATTTATGTGTTTAATCTTGTCTTGAATGCAAATTTTGTGATGTGTGCAATGTACATTTCCTTATTCTTTCAACCATTGTTTTAGTTCATCTTTTTGTTGATTCTGCAACCTGTTATACAACTATTGTTTAGCGAAAGATCTACTATTTGGAAACTTGTTGAATTATTTGCATCAATATATTTGTCTAAGTATTAAGATATTATTTTAAGCCTTTATTCTCACATATCGAGCGATCCATTGCATTGTTTGTTGTTGTTTCCTGTGTTTGTCTTTTCATATCCCCAACTGTCTATTAATATCCATACCATTAGCAAAGGAGAACCAACTTTTATATTGTTTGGCCTATCCAACTAGATTACCATCTTTGAATCCTATTCTCAAGATGCCTAACAAAACCAACTTATAAAAAGAAACAAATCATTATAAACTTGAGGTGGCCTAGCTTTTCCCTTTAGCAGTCGGGTGCAAACCTTAGGACCAACATCTTCTGGCATCATTGCTGGGGAACGGAGTAACGAAATATATTTCCCTGGGAGAAGGAAATTGAATAGATCTTACCTTTGATGGTGAACAAAGATCAGACACAGAAAGACTTCCATATTTCATCTAGCGACTCCACTGAGTAGAATTTATGAAAGAAATACTGGCGCCTAGAAAGGACTCAACAAATCCAAATTTGAACACATCAAATCCAACAAGGCTCATACTAAACCTAAGAAAGACACAATAGTCTCTAAGACAGAAAGAAAACTAATAAAATACATCGTAGCTCAAAGATATACCTCCCCCCACAAGGGGAAAGTTGTGCCCAAAGAGTCTATGTATCTTCATCATCACAAGCAGCTTGAATTTTCTAGCTCTGAGAATCACAATTCCAAGGAACCTCAGACATCTTCAACTCTTGACTCTACTTCATCATCCAATCCAGAATCGACACTTGTAGCTCCCATATATCTTCAGATTCCTATTGCCCAAGCCATGGCTTCTAACAGGATGGATGTCATAATTGTTTCCAGATATGCACCCCTATTTTTTCCTGTAGGCTTACATGCACTCCCAACCATAGATTACATGAAATATTTACCAAGATATAATGGGGAAGGTGATATCACTGCTGAGGAACATCTGGTATCCTTCTACATCTTTGCAGATAACTTTAACATTGATTATGAATATGTGTGGATGAGGTTGTTTGTGTAGAGTCTAGATGGGGAAGTAAGGAAATGGTTTTGGGGTCTTCCTCTAGCCTCCATCGCAGATATTGAGGAATTAGATGAAGCTTTCATAAATTAGTGGAGATATAGGAGATATTATCTCTACTACATCACTGAGTTTGGGGCTCTAAAGAGAAAGAATGGTGAATCTATTTCAGACTTCACCAAGAGATTCAATAAGATGTACGGTAGAATCCTAGATGAGATCAAACCAACTGAAGCCTCTGCCAAGATCACTTATGCCAATGAATTTGGCGCAGATTTCTCCCTTCTGCTGAGGGAGAGAAGATCCACCACCTTGTTTTCCATGTAGGAATCATCCATTGAGGTTGAATCCAATATCTTGGCATCGGATAGGTTAAAGAATAGATCTGATAAAGACAAGAAGAAATAGAGAGAATATTCCCCTTCCTCCTCTACCCCAGCCATGTTTGATCC
The DNA here is from genome assembly GCA_009831015.1 of Picea engelmannii. Classification (NCBI taxonomy): domain Eukaryota; kingdom Viridiplantae; phylum Streptophyta; class Pinopsida; order Pinales; family Pinaceae; genus Picea; species Picea engelmannii. The sequence continues at coordinate 90,819 of ML795835.1, forward strand.
CAAACTTGATGAAATGACCAAAACTTTGAAGGATCTGACATCTAAAATAACTAAGCTTAAATGGGAATCTAAACAACCAAACATAGATTTTCAAGGAGGTGGGAATAGAAATCCAAACCAGTTTAGAAGGCCTAATGATTCCCCTCAGATAATGCAAAGAGAAAGGAGGAATGATGATGATCAAAGGGTAGCGCCTCCTTCTGAAGACCATTACATTGAGGAGATATATGTAAACATCGATGATGTGGATGATATCACTGTTGTACTTTTCAATGAAGAATATTTTTATACCAGTCACTTAATGCAACAAGATTATGAGGTAGCACAACTATCAAATTAGTTTGATAATCAGATAGGGGAAGAGGGAGTTATTCCAGGCCAACTCCAGAAAAAATCTGATTTGAGGCCTAGAGAAGAGGCTCCCAAAACCACTACCTCTGGTCAAAACAAACAGGTTGAAGTTCCTCCCAAGCCAAATCCAAGTAAAGGTATGTCATCTAAGTCTCAGCAACTCCCCCCATCTAAACCTTTAGTCCTTGGAATAAAATGATTTGATATGCCACCATCCTCTTTCAGCCTAGAGCATGAGTTAAGAAAAATCAAGATCCTTGTGTTGTTGACCGAATTGATGAAGAATGAACCTTTCAAAAAATCCATTATGAAATTTTTGCAACCAACTACTCCTATTGTATCTTCTGATGTAATTCGTTTGCAGGATGAGAACCCAAACATTACTGTGGATCCACACATTGAAGATGGCTATGATGCTTCTCCACCATTCTATATATCTTTAAATGTCCATGATAAGATCCTTCATAACTATCTTATGGACTCTGGAGCCTCGCACAATGTTATGCCCAAAGTTGTTATGGAAGAACTAGGTCTGGATATCGCCAAACCCTATGAAGACCTATACTCCTTTTATTCTAAGAAAGTAAAATGTATGGGACTGATAAATGATACGGTGGTTTCTTTGGCACAATTACCAATTGAGAGTGTAGTGATGGACATTTTTGTGGTTGACATTCCCCCGAAGTTTGGAATTCTCTTATCCATAACTTGGGCTAATAAGGTTGGGGGATCATTACAAATGGACCTCACTTACACCACCATCCCTGTGTTTGGAGGGGAACATAGGAGGCTATACAGAGAGGCAATATTAGCCTATATATTTAATGACCATCAAAACCCAAGAAATCACCCAATTTATGTTGTTGAGGAAGATATCAGCTCATATGTTTTTCATTTAAATGATGATGAACCCAAAATATCAGTTAGCCAATGCAAATATCAACCACTGAAATATCAACAAAACAAAGTATGGAAGATGTATTTCGATGGATCTTCATCAAAGGAAGGATTTGGGGCAAGTATACTCCTCATTTCCCCTTCACAAGAGGTAATAACACTCTCTTATAAGATGGAGTTTGAAACTACTAATAATATAGCTGAATATGAAGCTCTGGTGTTGGGATTGAGGGTTGCCAAAGACATGGCCATTGACTATTTAGCAGTTTTTGGTGATTCTAAGTTGATTATCAATCAAGTTAAGAACATATATGAAGCTAAACAAAAGAGGCTCAAGCATTACAGAAACAAGGTATGGGACCTGATCGACAATTTATTTCTAGCATTTAACATATCCTTCATCCCCAGAGAGGAGAATCAGAAGGCAGATTCTCTGACCTGCGGCCATCACTTTTAGACCTCCCATTGGTTCAAATATTAAATATCAGGTGGAAATCAAACATAGAACAGCCATACCAAACAACATAAAGCACTGGCAAGTCTTTAGTGATGATCTAGAGATGCAAAGATTTCTACACACCATTGATGAATTCTCCAATATCATAATCGACCAAGAAAGCCAAGAAGGTGAAAATAATGAATTAGAAAATCAGAAAACATCTCATCTGCTAAAGACAGTAGCTGACCACGATATTCTAGAGTTGAAAACCAATCACATTCCAAGAGGACTAGTGCCATTGGAAAGGTTGCTTGACAATAATGGTGTTTCTAGAGAAGTTGCCATGAAGAATAAGAAGAAGACACAATAGATTGCAATATTGGGACCACCGATAATCCCAAGATCATCAAGTTTTCCAAAGAATTAGTTGTGGAACAAAGGGACAGGTATGTCAATCTCATAAAAAAAATTGTTGATACTTTTGCATGGTCATATGAGGATTTAAAGACATTTGACACTGACATCATCCAAAACAAGATCCCTCTAAAGGCTAGCTCCAAGCCATTCAAACAAAAGATTCATCAATTTAATCCCATGTTGATGTCCATAATCGATAAAGAGTTGAAATAAATGTTGGATGCAAGGATTATTGTACCATTGAGGTACTCGAACTGGGTGGCCAACTTGGTACCCTTGAGGAAGAAAAATGGGGAGATACGCATGTGTGTTGATTTATGAAATCTCAACAAGTGTTCTCTAAAGGAAAATTACCCCCTCCCCAATATGAATCATATTTTACAGAGGGTGGTAGGTGCCCACATGATTTCCTTGTTAGATGGATACTTGGGTTATAACTAGATAGCGGTGTGTGAAGAGGACAAAGAAAAAATAACATTCACCACCACATGGGGGACATTCATGTATGACAAGATGCCTTTTGGGCTGATGAACATAGGGGCCACCTTTTAGAGGGCCATGGACATAGCTTTTGTGGGGGAAAAAGGAAAATTTATGGTTATATATTTGGATGACATCACCATTTTCTCCAAGTCTGATGACGAACATTTTCAGCATCTGGAGCAGGTTTTCCAGAAATGCAGGAGATATATAATATCTATGAATCCTAGGAAGTCCCACTTTTCCATGCCAGAAGAAAAGCTCATGGGCCACATCATATCAAAAGGAGGTATAAAAATTAATCTGAAGTGAATTTATTCCATTCAAGAGATCGAAATCCCCAAAAATAAAAAGGCTATCCAGTCTTTCAATGGAAAGATAAACTTCCTAAGGTGCTTTGTGCCAAATTTCGATGAAATCATAAAGCCTATCACCAACATGTTGAATAAAGATGTTGCGATAAAATGGTCACTAGAGGAAAAGTCGGCATTCCAAAGGATCAAGAAGACTTTAGTTGAAGCCCCTATATTAGGCATCCTGGACTATGCCAAAGATTTCTTCATCATCTCTTTCGCTTCCGAGGAGACCATTGTTGTTGTACTGCTGCAGAAAAATGGAGAAGGGAATGAACAACCCATAGCCATTTTAAGAAAATCTCTCTGATATGTTGATCTGAAGTATGATATATTAGAAAAGAAATCTTATGCATTGTTCAAAGAACTCAATGCCTTCATGGTATATGTGTTACAGCCTAGCATAACAACCTTTGTTCCTAGCAGCAGTGTTAAAGAGATTATGGTCCAGCGAGACAGTGAGGGGAAAAGAGGGAAGTGGATTGTCAAACTATTGGAGTATGACCTGCACATAAAACCCACCAAGCTGATCAAGGGACAAGGACTTGCCAAGTTGTTGTCAGAATCAAATTGTAAGGTGCTAGAATTACATCAAATATTCACCCAATCAGATGCACCCATCATACAACCTAGACAAGATAGCATGCAGGTATTTGAAAATTACTCCTCTTCACCTTGGTATAGAAACATCATTTATTTTTTGTAGCATCTTGAATGTCCACCTGATGTGAAGAAGACAAAGGCTAGGACTCTCAAATTAAAGGCTATCAAATTATGCATTTCAAACCAGAACTTATATTGGAGGGATCTCGCTAGAATCCTGTTAAATTGCCTTGGTGAAAATGAAGCCAAATAAGTCACAATAGAAATGCATAGAGGAGTATGTGGAGGACACTAGCATTGGAAGGCCACATCTCTCAAGATCCTAAGGGCAGGATACTACTGGCCCACCCTTTTCTCTGATGTATTTAATACTGTTAGGACCTGCAATGAATGTCATAAATTTACAGGAAAATAGAAGTTACTATAACTACCCCTAAAACCTATCACTGCCTGTGGTCTGTTTCAACAATGGGGGTTAGAATTCATAGGTGAAATAAATCCACCCTCCAGTGGGATTCTTGTTTGATGATTCAGACAACCCATTTCCTTGTGGGTAATAGGGTGTAGAATGTGTTCAAAGAATGTTGTAACTCCCACAGAATTCAATCATGGCCCTGGAATTGAATGCTTGGGAATTGTCTATTACTAATGTTATCACTCCAGGAAACTCTCCTAGGCTGTAAGTCGGAGATGCCTGGTAACTAACTCTTTTTGGAAATATTTTCTTAATATTTGATGTGTTTTTGTGGATCAAGATGAATATCTAGGGACTGGACTATGTATTCAAAACTGTCTAGGAATATAAAATCTCACAAGGCCTTCTAATAATGCATTCAGACAAGGTTTGATTAAATGGGGAAGAAAACAGCTATTGAACTAGATTATACTTCATACAAACAAGCACAATGGGTTTGATAACTAAAGAAATATCTTCTGATTATCAACTTAATAAATCAACACATGAGATGACAGTCATATACAGATTGATTGAGCATCAACAAAGAACATTCACTCACAAGATATCAGAGACAGAAGAGAGAAATCTGACAACAAAACTGAAGGAAGCTTGCAATTTTTCACATAATAAGAATAAGTCTCTAGTTTACAGTAGCAGCATGTAGCCCTCCAAATCGAACCCCCTAGTTCATCTTCTATTCTAATATTTATAGCATTACAAAACAGTTCTAAGATCCTGAAAACATGGATCAAATCATCTAAAAATAGCAAGTCAAAATCTGTTGCAAAATAAGTGGGATGTTTCCTCAAAATGAGGCTAATCCCAGATTTCTCTCTGTTGATTGTTGGTATAGTGTAGAACAGCCTCCCAAGGCTAAATGATGACTTTCAAATAGAGAATAAGTCGAATTTTCTGATGTGGCCAGGTGTCCTGCTTTTTTGCCTTTGTTAAAAACATCAAAAACCTTTGAAACACCTCCTTTCTCCACCATTTGTCAAAAATAACTGTTGTGCTAGACTTGATAATTCACCACATGTCTATTCCAAGAGGTTTCATCGCATTCTGATTCGAATATTTCTGATCTGGGCAAAAATTCGCTCATTCTGGCAGTTACAGGCTTTTGGTGGTTAACTGGAAATCTTCTGTGTGAATTAACCACTGAAAGCGCAGCTTTCGGTGGTTAATGAACAGTCGTCCTGTTCGCCTAAACCACCGAAAGTCAGAATTTCCAGAAAAAAAAAAATGCCTTCGGGAAAAATCAATTTTCTCAGCCATGGAATATCCGTTTTGCACGTTCAAATAGTCGATTTTTAAATACAGATCATAATATTTCCAATGGTGCAATCAGATTTGGATTTGGAGCTCAGGAAGCTATCGAAAATTTCCCTACAACATTAGGCATCTTTCCTTCAAAAATGCCGGTGCGTTTTTGAGTGCTAACATCTGGCTCCAACTGGGATGGATACCTCCCTGTGAGGTGTCCAAGAACCTAGCAGACCTTGTGCCTTTAGTATTGGGCCATGGAGTCATTCAGCCTTTTCAGTGGTTAATGAGCACACACACGGGCTCACCTAAACCCCCGAAAACATAAACTTACCCAGAAATCAAAACTTGATGAATCTCGATTACCTATGCAAAAAGAATATCCCTCTGCTCTGTTATGCACTTAAATTTCTTGGTGATTGATTGATTTATCTTATTCTATTTCCCTAACATGTGAAGCTACTCAGGCTTCACTTCTCATGTTGCTCATTATATGGTCAATGTGTGCAACCCAGTCTTGCACTCTATTGCAGCAGTTTCCCATAAAATCCTTCAGCTTAGAATAGTAGACATCCTTCAAGTGTAAATCTTCTTCCTAGAAAAGACCTGCAAGAAAAGTTACATATGAAAAAGGAGGATAAAATGAATGGTAACATATATTTGTAAAGCCATAGATCCAGTAGCCAATGCCAACCCCAGATGCCAGTAAGTCACAGCCAAATGGTATTCAACAAAAACAGTGCACAAATGTAGTTGTCTATATATATTCAGCCCCGCCAAAGTTGATGCGCCTTTTGCAGCTTCGTCAATTCCAGATAAGTTATCAGCAAGAAAATGGAGGAGCTTCGGGCAAAAAGTCAATGCCTGCCAAGTGATGAACCCATTTAAATGTCCTTTGTGCTCTTTTCTCATCATATGCAAAGTTGAGACCTGAAGACAGTTTAGTTATCTGATGAGGAAGCTCAATCCTAGTGTTATCTGGAAATAAGTTTATAAGAAAATTGTTCTGACTACCTCCTTGCATACCATCAACCCCAACACAACAGAAAGTTCATCTGTACAGTTATTCTCAGATTCAAAAATTTAAGATAACAAAATTTTGCTCCTCTGCAAGTTTGTGGCTAGTCTTCATGACTTCTTGGACGATGATCCTTTCCATCTAGTCGACCTTCTCACATGTTCTTGATGAGTTTTCACTGGTATCTCCTCCTCAAAAGTAGTGGCTATTTCAGCCAATGCCTCAAGTCCATATGGTTTTGCCTCTATACCAGCTGATTCTTTCATCTTTAATCTGAGTATCCTGAGTTTTCTATATAGACTGGCATTCTTCTTTATTAACAAACTGTTTCTCTCCACTATTTTCTTATGCTTTTCTATAATCTCTTTACTGTGATCATACAACTCCATGTTTCGCTCTATGAGTTGTGCATTATGTAGTTTAGTTTGCTTTTCAGTATGTCTAGCATGAAATAGTTATTGTAACAGCTTGTTTACTTTACTAGTCTTTGATATAGGTGGTCCAGATGGTTCAGTAGATGAGGGAACATCTTGGCTCTGTTTTTCTTCAATTGGCTGCCCTGTTTCCTGTGCCTTAAAATCTGGAGATGATATATGCAAATGAAGAGATACTTCCCTCACAATTCAAGTCAAAGGCAGAATATGATGATTGATTTATGAGTCACCACACTAGAACAATATTTCTGGCAAATATGAAACAGATCCTAGCAACGATAATGGGACTCTACCACTTGACTAATATCGAGTTATAGTTCAACAATGAAAGAACCATTCGAAACAGAAATATGACATGGATAAGCAGTATATTAACTCGAGATTTCAGGAAATGACCAATGGATATGAGGCATTTTTAATTTGAACTAGATTTATGGCTGAAATCTGGGAATAAACTCAAGAACATTTAACCAAAGGATTGGGTACTCAATGTGACATGGCACAGGGCGAAATTGTAGCTAGAATTTGTTCAAATGGAACATAAACTTAAACAAGAACAGTGACTCGACTTTCAGAAGATGACAGACAGACTTCTTAAGCTATCAATCAGGAATTATTGAATAGACTTCTTTCTTTAAGCAAATGGCTGAGATTCAAAATGGAAGGAGGTTTTTAACAGACCGAGAAACTAGGTAATCTCCAGCTTACAAAGAAAGAAACTCAGCAAAACGTGACACGACTAACCTGTAGCAGAAAATTTAGGAACTTATTGCTAAAATCATGTGATTGAAATTGAATGTCGACTCCTCCTGGTTGATTAGATCACTACTCTGGTGAAAATGCCTTTTGAAACGGTGTCTTGCTCGTCTTCTGTCACCTGGATGAAGAAGAGATTTCCATTGCGTAGATTCATGAGAACATTTCGGTACATTAACTCTGTTTGAAACGTTGAGGAACCTTAATGCCAATTTGAATAAATTTAAAACATGACTATGCTCCATCATGACGTTATCCCGATCATGCGTGATCATCAGAATATCAGCATGTGAGTTGCATTCAGTTATGAAGTAGATCTCATGAAATTCTGTGGCATCTGTTCATGCAAATTTTACTGCACGCGTCCTCCTCATCTGCAAATCCGATCAAATCCGGAGTATATATAACAATCCTCACAATATTCACGTGTCGAACAATCAAAAGATGCGAAACCACGTCGTCCCACCGTTTTTTGCCACTGGTCTGTTTGGCTTCCTCCTCTGGGAATTTACACTGCATATTCTACCTTTGACTTCCAGTGCGTTTTGTACTCAGAGAAATAGACAGAGCCTTGGGTTGCCTCGAGATTACCTTTGGTGTTTGCAGAAAAGCTCATCATCCTGTCAGAAAATTGTTGATCATCCAAACGCCTGAGACTCAGATGCACAGGTGCAGATCTCAGGACCTGCCACGTTGAATGGGCGAGCTGAATTACTTGAGCGTGCATACAGGAAGAAATCCATGTTATTCCAAGCACTGGGAAGCTTTAGAAGGGTTTCAAAATGCCATCTGTCCAAAGCCTGTTCATCAGGGATCTTGCTGTCGTGTTGATGATTGAAGAATCTTGACAAAACATTATCGATGCCTTGGATATTTTGGATGGTTTCTTGACATGGAGTACCAAGATTGTGTCAATGCTAAACTGAAAGATGAGATCAGTAGCAAGTATGGCACATCGCAATGAAGTTCACAGTGTAGATTTTCATCCTTATATCGTATTGCAAGCTGTGGCACGGATAACACTGCCAAGATCTATCGAAAATAGGGAAGAGAGACTAGCAAGTTCAGGCCAAAAGGCAGAAGGAGAAGCTAAGGTGCAGAGAAAAGCAGAGGTTCGAAGGGTATATAACTGTGTGGAGATGATGGATACTTTAAAGGTCCGAAATGCAAATCTATTATGCAGTAACACTGTTGTTGTCACTACACTGTGGGAGACATTTGATTCTGGTGTGGGCAGTTTGAATACTCCTCCTTCCTCAACTTCTACACAGATCACCCAAGACTGGGAGTCATTCGATTTAGGACATCTCATTTAGGTTTCTAGAACAATATTTCTCTTTTTAAAAACACTCTACTATTCTTTAGAGACATACATTGCAACCCTGAGGTGGAAAAGCTTGAAGGAATGGATAAATCTTCCCAAATCAGAAATTGATGATTAAGTGATTGCTAGGTTCTCTAAGGCACAAGCAGCCTTCTTTTGCTTATTTATGAGATCAAAACTGAAAATATCTAACTGTTTGCATGGAAAGATTATTCCTCTACCTACCCTATAATAACTAATTGTTCTGCCTCTTATCAAGTGAAATCATGCTTCCAATGAAGCCATGTCAGAAAATGATTTCCTGAAACTACTCTTGATCTTAATCCCAAACTGAAAAATATCATACAGAAATGGAGTTTGAAAGGGCAGCAGAACCAACCTTTCTTTGACAAAAACAAGTTGACATATGTTCTATTCAAAGAATCGAAATAATCAACAAAAGGATCAACGAGGCTATAAAGAAGAACCTCTTCCTGTTGTTGGAGCTGAAAATCAAAAAATTTCTGTATATTCTCTTTCCCATGCAGGCTGGCACTTTCAGCTATCTGTAAATCTGAACATGGTTGTAGACTGATTTCTGTACTAATCATGGATTGCTTGATATCTGCTGCAGATTCCAAATCGAGAATGATGGATATCGGTGGTAAAGGCAAGATCAGCTGCCTCTGAAGCTCTTGGGATACTGAATTCATATCAGTAATTTCTT
>ML795835.1:100529-137386 GCA_009831015.1 Picea engelmannii
TTAGCTAAGATCTTTTCCATTTCATACCAGTGGAGTCACCAACAAAATTCTGAACAATGGAGTCGCCACTGAATTCGTCCTCATGGAGTCGCCAGATAGATGATTACAACCAAATGATGTCCAGGCTTTGTCTATCATCAAAGTTCGATCTATGTCGTCTCCCAGGGAAGCTGAGATTCGATCTCCTCTCCCCATCAACGGCGCCAATTTTTTATCACTCCAGGAAACTCTCCTAGGCTGTAAGTCGGAGATGCCTGGTAACTAACTCTTTTTGGAAATATTTTCTTAATATTTTATGTGTTTTTGTGGATCAAGATAATATCTAGGGAATGGACTGTGTATTCAAGACTGTCGAGGAATATAAAATCTCACAAGGCCTTCTAATAATGCAGTCAGACAAGGTTTGATTAAATGGAGAAGAAAACATGTATTGAACCAGATTATACTTCATACAAACAAGCACAATGGGTTTAATAACTAAAGAAATATCTTTTGATTATCAACTTAATCAATCAACACATGAGATGACAGTCATATACAGATTGATTGAGCATCAACAAAGAACATTCACTCACAAGATATCAGAGACAGAAGAGAGAAATCTGACAACAAAACTGAAGGAAGCTTGCAATTTTTCACATAATAAGAATAAGTCTCTAGTTTACAGTAGCAGCATGTAGCCCTCCAAATCGAACCCCCTGGTTCATCTTCTATTCTAATATTTATAGAATTACAAAACAGTTCTAAGATCCTGAAAACATGGATCAAATCATCTAAAAATAGCAAGTCAAAATCTGTTGCAAAATAAGTGGGATGCTTCCTCAAAATGAGGCTAATCCCAGATTTCTCTTTGTTGATTGTTGGTATAGTGTAGAACAGCCTCCCAAGGCTAAATGATGACTTTCAAATAGAGACTAAGTCGAATTTTCTGATGTGGCCAGGTGTCCTGCTTTTCTGCCTTTGTTAAAAACATCAAAAACCTTTGAAACACCTCCTTTCTCCACCATTTGTCAAAAATAACTGTTGTGCTAGACTTGATAATTCACCACATGTCTATTCCAAGAGGTTTCATCGCATTCTGATTTGAATATTTCTGATCTAGGCAAAAATTCACTCATTCTGGCAGTTACAGGCTTTCGGTGGTTAACTGGAAAGCTTCTGTGTGAATTAACCACCGAAAGCGCAGCTTTCGGTGGTTAATGAACAGTCGTCCTGTTCGCCTAAACCACCGAAAGTCAGAATTTCCAGAAAAAAAAAATGCCTTCGGGAAAAATCAATTTTCTCAGCCATGGAATATCCGTTTTGCATGTTCAAATAGTTGATTTTTAACTACAGATCATAAGCTTTCCAATGGTGCAATAATATTTGTATTTGGAGCTCTGGAAGCTATCTAAAATTTCCCTACAATATTAGGCATCTTTCCTTCAAAAATGCCAGTGCGTTTTTTAGTGCTAACAACTAACTTCATGGGGAAATCAAACCTAGAAAATATATTTTTTTCTAAGAAATTAATGGTCACCTTGTCAATATCATTTCTTGTGGGTACAACTTCAATCCACATAGTGGATCAGTCAGTGGCGGTGAGGATCCACCTATGTTTTCCATTAGAGGGTGGGTTTATCTCACCAATAAAGTGTAGTCCACATTACTTAAAGGGACGACTTGTAGTAATTGGATTTAGGGGAAATGAAAGAAATTTTTGCTTCCCAACAAACTTCTAGCATTCTTCACAAGCCCTGACTGTGGGATTCTTGTTTGATGAACATAGGGGCCACCTTTTAGAGGGCCATGGACATAGCTTTTGTGGGGGAAAAAGGAAAATTTATGGTTATATATTTGGATGACATCACCATTTTCTCCAAGTCTGATGATGAACATTTTCAGCATCTGGAGCAGGTTTTCCAGAAATGCAGGAGATATATAATATCTATGAATTCTAGGAAATCCCACTTTTCCATGCCAGAAGAAAAGCTCATGGGCCACATCATATCAAAAGGAGGTATAAAAATTGATCTGAAGTGAGTTTATGCCATTCAAGAGATCGAAATCCCCAAAAATAAAAAGGCTATCTAGTTTTTCATTGGAAAGATAAACTTCCTAAGGTTCTTTGTGCCAAATTTCGATGAAATCATAAAGCCTATCACCAACATGTTGAATAAAGATGTTGCGATAAAATGGTCACTAGAGGAAAAGTCAGCATTCCAAAGGATCAAGAAGACTTTAGTTGAAGCCCCTATATTAGGCATCCCGGACTATGCCAAAGATTTCTTCATCATCTCTTTCGCTTCCGAGGAGACCATAGTTGTTGTACTGCTGCAAAAAAATGGAGAAGGGAATGAACAACCCATAGCCATTTTAAGAAAATCTCTCTAATATGTTGATCTGAAGTATGATATATTAGAAAATCAATCTTATGCATTGTTCAAAGCACTCAATGCCTTCATGGTATATGTGTTATAGTCTAGCATAACAACCTTTGTTCCTAGCAGCAGTGTTAAAGAGATTATGGTCCAGCGAGACAGTGAGGGGAAAAGAGGGAAGTGGATTTTCAAACTATTGGAGTATGACCTGCACATAAAACCCACCAAGTTGATCAAGGGACAAGGACTTGCCAAGTTGTTGTCAGAATCAAATTGTAAGGTGCTAGAATTACATCAAATATTCACCCAATCAGATGCACCCATCATACAACCTAGACAAGATAGCATGTAGGTATTTGAAAATTACTCCTCTTCACCTTGGTATAGAAACATCATTTATTTTCTGTAGCATCTTGAATGTCCACCTGATGTGAAGAAGACAAAGGCTAGGTCTCTCAAATTAAAGGCTATCAAATTATGCATTTCAAACCAGAACTTATATTGGAGGGATCTCGCTAGAATCCTGTTAAAATGCCTTGATGAAAATGAAGCCAAACAAGTCACAATAGAAATGCATAGAGGAGTATGTGGAGGACACCAGCATTGGAAGGCCACATCTCTCAAGATCCTAAGGGCAGGATACTACTGGCCCACCCTTTTCTCTGATGTATTTAATATTGTTAGGACCTGCAATGAATGTCATAAATTTACAGGAAAATAGAAGTTACTATCACTACCCCTAAAACCTATCACTGCCTATGGTCTATTTCAACAATGGGGGTTAGAATTCATAGGTGAAATAAATCCACCGACTATTTCACCAAGTGGATTGATGTTGTGCCCACCAGGAATGCCACTGACAAGGTGATCACGAATTTCCTGGAAACCGATATTTTCACTAGATTTGGCTGCCCCAACAAGATTACAACAAATAATTACCAAGCATTCAATTCCAAAGCCATGATTGACTTATGTGGAAGTCATAACATTTCCTTGACACATTCCATGCCCTATTACCCTCAGGGGAATGATCTGGCAGAGTCGTCAAATAAAACTATCATCGGGATTATCAAGAAGTTGTTGACCAAAAACAAGAAATCATGGGATTCTAACTTCAAATATGCTTTGTGGGTTGACAGAATCAGCACCAAGAAGTCTTTGGGAACCTCACCATTTCAGCTTGCCTATGGTGTAGACATTGTCTTTCCCACCCAGCTTGGTATACCAGTCTTAAAATTCTTACAGGAAGAGATTAAGGATCCAAATGACATCCAAAGGAGAATCTTCCAGATTATAGAGGTTCAACAAAAGAGAGAAGCACTGGATCAGAAGACCGAAGCATACTAGAGAAATATCAAATCAGCCTTTGACAAGAAAACCAAGAAAGAGATATTTGAAGAAGGTGACCTGGTTTTGAGGTGGGATGCCATAAGGGATGACAAGTCCAAGCACGATAAGTTTGATAACCTCTAGTTTGGCCCTTTTAAGGTGGTTGAGGTTCTGGAAAATAACATCTTTATCTTGCACAATCTAGATGATGCAGAGATCTTCGGAGGCCCAGTAAATGGGCGCTTCCTGGAACACTATTTTGTTTAAGGATGAGGGAAGGTCCCTCTTGTACCATAGATGGTTTCCTTTTATTTTTTCATTTGATTAGTTAGTTGTGTGTGAATAAAGACTCCATAGACCAACAAAGGCACTAGGGTTTAGTTATTTTTTTGAACTTCATAGATGCATGGTTGAGAAACAGTGGTAGAGATACATGCCCGACAAATAGAAGTATAGGTAAGATAAGAGAGGTAAGAGTGGTTCTTTAATTTTAAGGCACCTGATCTATTGTTCTTAGCACCTCATAGGGAAATGTTATCACCGGTTGGAGCCAATGTTGCAACCTAAGTCTGCACCCCTACCCTTTTTCCTCTTTTACCCTATACATCCATCAATTCTGAGTTTTGTGGCTGCTTTCTTAGCTTATTCTCCATTGTTCAATCACTCAACTCCATGGACCATGCTTGTCTTTAATTATTTTGCACCATATTTTTCTCTTTCTTAAAGAGTGATTTCATGTTCTAGTTTGAGTTTGAAACACTTGTCATCATATTTTCCACTATTAAGCATGCAGTAGGTCCACCAAGTCTTTTATGTGTGTAGGACACATCTAGGTCCAACATGTCCTTTGTAATATCAGTAAGCTTCCGCAGAAAAAGTCAACAAATCAAAGAAGTCCATTTCAGGCTTAGAATTTAAGCCAAACAGACAGGTCAAATCTTCAATGGTGGAGATCCAACATTTGATACAGATCAATAGTTCTCACGCATTCAGAGCCTCAAACTCAAGCGAAATTTTACAGGATTGACTCTACGACTTCGGCATTCGTGCATCTGAATTTCCATTGGTTCAAATCTTCTGAAGTGTCCAGACGCTAAAGTGTCGAAGCCTCTGAAGCTCCAAAGTGTCGAATCACGCGACACTCTCCTCCTGAGACACGTCACTTCGGGCTCGTACTACTTCAGGAGATCTTCATGCTTCACAATCCAAATCTCCTGAAGCCCGAAGTGCCAAATCACATTGCACTCATCCGTCAAGACTTCTGGCACTAATCCATGGAGACATGTGGCTTACATCTGTCCCTGGCACGTAGCACTCATTTCTGGTCATTTGGGTCCCATCATTCACTTATTTTTTAGGGACATGTGTCACTCACCTTATGTGGCATGTCAGCATCCGTGACATCATATGACATCAGGCCACCACGTCACTTTGGGCCCTACCACTTCGAGAGTTTTTCAACTCCGCATAGGCCGAAATTGCCAAAGGGAAAAACTTCTAAAGTCCCGAAGTCATTAGTTTGAATGATTAAATTATTAATATTGGGTTAATTATCCTAATATAAGCATGGATTAGTGAATTCACGAGATTATCACTCTAGGAGATTTAGATGTAGCGCAAATCACAAACCTCCAAACATCGAAATACCAAAGTGGCTCACCCACATTTATTACATATTTGAAAGGTTTAAAAAGAGGCGCCAAACTAGGAATGGGAAAACTACACGTCCAAACTCCCTAAAATCGCAACATGACTTTCTTTTGTTCTCCAAGAGATAAGTGGGGGGAAAACATGGCCCATACTTTCAGTTGTTTCTAGTGGTATCAAACAACGCGCAGGCATGCCCATGCTCGACACATCACTCACCTATGTCACTCCAAATAGGTTTCAGTCAAAGGATCAGTGTGATTCAGCTTATGCATCACTCTCGTTTACCATTAGCAGCAGTTTTCAGTTATTCGAGTTGAGACATTTCAAGTTAATGCATAATAAGTGGTCATTTGTATTTGATACAAATCACGTCCCTTTTTAATTAATTTAAGTTTGAAGTATGCATCACTGCACTCCAAGAGTGTCGTAGTTAAGTCAATAAGTTGTTTACAACTGGGAACACAGAGTGAAGCCTCAGTCCTAGATGGACGAGAGCCTTTGCAACTCTGATAAATAGGCAGTTTTTGTATGTTTTGTTGGGGTCAGTTTTTGGAGAAGAATAGAAGCAGCAAAAGGGTTGGACCTGCGCATTTGAATATAAATATCTCTACCTAGTCAATATATGTTGATGACAGTTGTATTCTCTTACTCAAATCTTTATGTGTTTAATCTTGTCTTGAATGCAAATTTTGTGATGTGTGCAATGTACATTTCCTTATTCTTTCAGCCATTGTTTTAGTTCATCTTTTTGTTGATTCTGCAACCTATTATACAATTGTTGTTTAGCAGAAGATCTACTATTTGGAAACCTGTTGAATGATTTGCATCTAGATATTTGTCCAAGTCTTAAGATATTATTTTAAGTCTTTATTCTCACATAGCGAGTGATTCATTACATTGCTTGTTGTTGTTTCCTGTGTTTGTATTTTCATATCCCCAACTGTATATTAATATCCATAACATTAGAAAAGGAGAACCAACTTTTATATTGTGTGGCCTGTCCAACCAGAGTACCATCTTTGAAGCCTATCCTTAAGCTGACTAACAAAACCAACTTATAAAAAGAAATAAATAATTATAAACTTGAGGTGGCCTAGCTTTTCCCTTTAGCAGTCGGGTGCAGACCTTAGGACCAACAGAAACAAAGAAATGGGTATGTTATCCTCATGGAACAGTTTTCTGATATTTTTTCATGGTCTTACGAAGACTTAAATACCTTTGATACCGATATTATTCAACACAAGATACCCCTAAAGGCAAGCTCAAAGTAATTCATACATAAAATTTAGGCAATTCAATCAACTGTTGATGTATGTCATTGAGAAAGAACTGAAACAAATTTTTGATGCCAAAATAATTGTACCCTTGAGGTATTCGGATTGGATATCCAACCTAGTTCCTGTTAGAAATAAAAATCGAGAGATATGCTTGTGTGTTGACTTCAGAAACTTGAAAAAATTCTGTCTAAAAGACAACTATCCTTTGCCCAAGATGGACCATATTTTGCAAAGGGTAGTAGGTTCCCACAAAAAACCCATGTTGTATGGATATTCAGTATATAACTAGATAACATTGCTTGAAGAAGACAAAGATAAAATAGTCTTCATCACCCCCTGGGGCACATTCATGTATTACAAAATGCCCTTCGGTCTGATGAATGTGGGGGGCACCTTCCATAGGACCATGGAAATTTCATTCATGGGTGAAAAGGACAAGTTCATGGTAATATACCTGGATGACATCACCATCTTCTATAAATATAATGATGAGCATCTACAACACCTGCAATATATTTTTCAAAAATGCAGAAGGTATTGAATCTCTTTGAATCCAAAAAATTCCCAATTTGCTATATTAGAAGGTAGACTCCTAGGCCACATTGTATCAACATGGGGAATTAAAATAGACCCAAAGAGGGTTGA
The DNA here is from genome assembly GCA_009831015.1 of Picea engelmannii. Lineage (NCBI taxonomy): Eukaryota > Viridiplantae > Streptophyta > Pinopsida > Pinales > Pinaceae > Picea > Picea engelmannii. Next base: position 107,791 of record ML795835.1, read on the forward strand.
TGTTATCCATAAAATTGACATCCCTAGGAATAAGAAGGCTATTCAATATTTCATAGGCAAGATAAAAAAATTGAGGCGCTTTGTGCCAAATTTTGGTGAAATCATAAAATTTATTACTAAAATGCTAAAGAAAGATGCTAATATCAAATGGTCACAAGAGGCCAAATAATCCTTTCATAAGATCAAGAATTCTTTGGTTGAATCCCATGTGCTGGTTAGTCCAGACTATTCCAAGGAATTCTTCATTTTCTCCTTTTCCTCTAAGGAAACCATTGTTGCAGTATTGCTACAGAAGAATGAAGAAGGGCATGAACAACCTATTGCCTTATATTTCATTAAAGTGCTCCAGGATGTTGAACTAAAATATTATATATTGGAGAAGCATGCATATGCATTGGTCAAGGATTTGAAGGCCTTCAAGGTGTATGTTCTGCAGTCCAACATAATAGCCCATGTTCCTAGTAGCAGTGTGAAGGAAATTATGGTGCAGCCCGACAGTGAAGGGAAGAGGGGAAAGTAGATTTTCAAATTGTTAGAATATGACCTGTACATCAATCCCACCAAGTAGATTAAAGGGCATGGCCTTGCAAAGTTATTATCAGACTCAAAATATAAAGCACTGTAACTACACCATAAATTCAACCAATCGCATGCCTCTGTGATGCAGGTTGCAAAGAAGAAAACGTAGGTATTTGGGAATTAATATTTTTTCCCCTAGTATAAATATGTTTTGTACTCTTTTCAGCACCTAGAAGCTCTAGCTGAAATGGAAAAATCAAAGGTTAAGTCTCTTAAATTGAAATCTGTAAAATTCTGCATTATAAACCAGAATCTGTATTGGAAAGATCCTGCTAGAATTGTGTTGAAATGTTTGGACGAGGATTAGTCCAGGAAGGTTATAATAGGCATGCATAAAGAGGTGTGTGGAGGACACCAACATTGAAATTCTATAGCCCTTAAGATCCTGAGGACAGGATACTAATGGCCCACCATCTTCATTGATGTGTTTGCCACAGTCAGGGCTTATGAAGAATGCCAGAAGTTTGTTGGGAAGCAAAAATTGCTTTCATTGCCCCTAAATCCAATTACTACAAGTCGTCCCTTTAAGTAATGTGGACTAAACTTTATTGGTGAGATAAACCCACCCTCTAGTGGAAAACATAGGTGGATCCTCACCGCCACTGACTGCTCCACTACGTGGATTGAAGTTGTACCCACAAGAAATGATATTGACAAGGTGACCATTAATTTCTTAGAAAAAAATACATTTTCTAGGTTTGATTTCCCTATGAAGTTAGTAATAGGCAATTCCCAAGCATTCAATTCCAGGGCCATGATTGAATTCTGTGGGAGTTACAACATTGTTTGAACACATTCTACACCCTATTACCCACAAGGAAATGGGTTGTCTGAATCATCAAACAAGAATCTCATCAGGATCATCAAGAAGTTGTTGGTTGGAAACAAAAATTCTTGGGACTCTAATCTTAAATACGCCTTGTGGGATGACAAAATCAACACCAAGAAATCATTGGGAACCTCACCATTCTAGCTAGTGTACGGGGTAGATGTTGTCTTTCCTACTCAACTTGGCATACCAATTTTAAATTTTCTAACAGAAGAGGTTGATGAACCAAATAACATCCAAAGAAGAATTTATCATATCATTGAATTGTAGCAGAAGAGGGAAGCATTAAATCAGAGGACTGATGCATATCAGAGTAAATTCAAATCTTCCTATGATAGAAAAACCAAAAAGGAAATCTTTCAAGAAGGAGATTTGGTTTTGAGGTGGGATGCCATGAGAGAGGACAGGCCTAAGCATGGTAAGTTTGATAATCTATATTTCGGTCCATTCAAAGTGGTCAAGTTTCTGGATAATAATACATTCATATTGAAAAATCTAGATGACACTGATATCTTTGGGAGCCCAGTAAATGGGCGCTTCCTAAAACATTATTTCATTTAAAGGACCTAGAGTGGTACACCTTGTACTATAGTTGTTTTTCATTTGCATTTTGATTTGATAGTTGTTTGAATAAAGAATCCATATCCCAACAAAGGCATTGGAGCATAGCTGCAGTTTCAAGTTTCAGTTTAAATAAAGACAGAGAGCACGGCCAGCAGACAAAAACAAAGGTAAGTGACAACAAGTTTGGAGGAGTAAGGCACATGATCTATTGTTCTCAGTACCTCACAAGGAAGTGTTATCTATTGTTGGAGCCAATGTTGGAAATTAGGTCTGCATCCCTGCCCTTCCCCTCATTCACCTATACATCCTCTTGAAGCTTGATTTTGTTTTTTGATGCTCCTCCATTATTTATGTGTCAGCTTAGGATTTGTTTCCCCTCTACTATTTTTCACATCATTTTGTTGCTTTATTGAAAGATTGGTGCATGTCTGGTTTGGGTTAACAACATGTTTTCACCTTGGAATAATTTACCTAAGCTTATAGCAGGTTGAAGAGGCCTTTTCAGCTCAAAAAATGTTGATTGCAAGAACGGGCATGTTCTTGCAAACATGACAAACGCATGTTATTTTAATTTTCGTAACATTCAGAAATAATTCAAATATTTTAAAATTTGTAACATTAGCGTCTGCATGCACATGCATGATCATGAATGATATAGTACACCAGTCATCTCTGAGTTCATTATCGCATATCTCGTGTTAAGGTCATGTTGAGATCGTGTGAACTTCACCTTATGGATTGTCATCATCACGAGAGGTTGTCGAGAAATATATTTTCAAGTGCAATTTCATCTTAATCAAGGTCGCGATTAGCTCATGTTATGTAATACCAACAAATTAGGGATCGAGATCAATTTTTCACTTAGGTATTCAACACAAAATGGTATCCCCCAAGACCGATGGCACCTGAACAGACTCGAGCCACAAGGGATTGAGTTGTTCGAGGTAGTCCCATAACTCAGAGATTTATTTTTCAAGGCAGAGTGATATGACTTCATTTGTTCCTTCGAGGGATACCACATAGGATTGGCCATGAAATTTTTGCATCCATTTGGTGGGCTTCAAACCCATATTGGTGACACTTGTATTCATATTACAGATCACTTTATCGAGGCAACATGCGTTGTCCTAGTCTGCGAGGAAAGGTGTTTTAAGAACGACAAGGTAATCCCTGAACTCTGTAACAATTTTTTGGTGACAGAGCACCAAAACCCTGACTGGAGCTAGGAGATTCCTGTAACATGGGTAAAAGAAGAGTGGAAGGGTCCTCTCACTATTTTCCAATGATACATAATAGGTGAGGGTTGATTCACGATCATACATTGTTACCACATGCATTTTTGCATGCACCTGAGTGGTGATAAAGAGTTGAATTTTTCCTTTTACTTGCTCAAAAGCCTCACTAAAATGGCCACAAGGGTTCAGGGCCATCTCGATTCTTCCCATAGAAGCCTGTATCATTAGGGTTTGATCAACATCCTGGTGGTCTTCGCACTGGATGAAATTGAAACGTCTTGGGATCACTTTCTATGATCTATGGGTTTATGAGAGAAGGAAAATCAACCTAATACACATATCGATGATAGAGGGGATGAGGATAGCGCAAAGGATAAGGTTTCTCCCAAAGTTGGTATATCATCTAATATGTCACAACAACCAACAAACCAGATAAATCCTCCCAAAACTAAAGGTACCCTATCAAGTGTAGACAAACCAACAACCATAATAAACGAAGAAACCCTTTGAATGCAGTTGAGATACTCCACTGCAAAATGAAGGGAAAATAAAATAAAATGTGTCTTGGTATACAACAGAAAACACAGGGTATTCCAAAGATTCCTTTGTCACCCAGAAATATTGAATATACATAGGTCACTCCTACCAAAAGGTAGGGTAAGTTTCCCAAAAAGATGAGATGGAAAATGAAAGAGAAACAACACAATCCAGAAATCTTTAGAGAATATTTTATCCCTATGTAAACCTTACTAAAGGAATCCCCTGAGGCTAATAAAATCAATAAAATGAAAGGAAATCAAAGCATTGGGATGCCCAACAAGCCAAACAGGAAAACAAAAATTACAAACCAATTAAGGCTAAACTCTAAGGCTCTCTTTAAGCCATCATTAAAACACCCCCAACCAATTGTGATTGAAGATGATGATGACATCCTTGAATTTTCTAGTATGGAAGAAATGGTTTTCCATACACTCAAAAAGATGACAAGGTATTACATAAAATTGGAATTATGCAAAGGTGAAGCTTCAAGAGTGCATCTTGCAGTTGTCAAAATAGAGTGCCCTGCAGACTTGAGATTACAAAAAGATGTAAGGGATTTTGGTTCAGATCCTTAACAAGATTCTGATGGCATCTTCCCACATGCATAGGTATCCCCCAAGAAACACTTAGAGGACATTAAACAAAAATTTAAGGCCAACATATTAGAACTACAAGAGAATATGGAGGAAGCACACAAAAGAGGACCTGAAATAACACATAATTATGAAATGAGGTCCAGGGGAAGCAAGATGTTGGTTGATCATAACAAAGTCATCATGGATGAATAATAGAGATTAAAAACCAAAGGAAAGAAGCTAGTCATGGTCAAACCAAAAGAATAAATTGATGAAGCTGCAAAGAGTAGCCACCAGGTGCAAGCATTGAGGCTACAAGTTCAAACCCTGCAACAACAAAATAAAGAATTGGAGAAGCATCATTCCAAGCTATAGAAAAAGTATCAAAAATTATAAAGAAAGCACCAGAAGAACTACTTATTCATGAAGGAAATAATTTGAGGTGAACTACTGCAGATAAGGAGGAACAATTTGAGGAAGCTTCCAGCACATCAAGTCATCTACCAGTTAGAATCCAGCTAAGACTACATGTGGATATCAAGGCACAGTCCTAGTCATTGCCTTTTGTCACATTAGTTTTGTTAAAGGTTTTTTGCTCTCCAGTTTAAACAGTAGAGATTTCTTTTTCACTTATAGATGTCTAGTTATTTCAAGTTCGAGATAGTAGTGCCAAAACTCAATAAGAGATCATTTTTGTGTGATATGATCCCCACATTTTTTAAGAATAATTTAAAGAGTGCCTTGATTGTTATATGCACTCAAGTTAAGGAGATGTAGATATGTTATAGTGAAAGGATCTTAGTCCAGTTATTTAGTTGTCATGCAAATGTTAAGTTTTAGTTTTGAAGAGGGTCGAAGTACTCTGCAAAGAGGGATAAATAGTTTTTGTATGATTTGAGGGTTTAGTTTTTGGTGCAAAATAGAAGTATCAGAAGGGTTGTACTTGTTTACCATATTGTAAAGTTATCTACCTAATGAATATATGTTGATTATAGTTGTGTTTCTTACTCAAATATGTATGTGTTTAATATGATCTTGAATGCAAATTTTGTGATGTGTGCAATGTACATTTCCTTGTTCTTTCATCCATTGTTTTAGTTTATCTTTTTTTTCATTATGCAACTTGTTATATAGTTATTGTTTAGTGAAAAGATCAAATATTTGAAAACCTATTGGATGATTTGCATCTAGATTTTTGTTTAAGTCTTAAGATATTATTTTAAGTTTTTATTCTCACATAACAAGGAATTCATTGCATTGTTGGCTATTGTCTCTTGTGTTTATCTTTCATATCCTCAACTGTCCATTAATATCTATACCATTAGCAAAGTATATTTTACCTTCATACTATGTGGCATGTCCAACCAAATTATCATCTTTGAAAACTCATCCTTGAGCTGACCAAAAAAATCAAATTATCAAAAAAACAACCATTTCAAAATTGAGGTGGCCTAGCTATGCCCTTTAGTGGTTAGGTGCAGACTTTAGGACCAACACATGTGTTATAAAGTCCTGCAATCCATTGCTTCGGCTTGAAAATGGGATCCCCTGATGGACCCTCTCCTTTTCTCTCCATGTACACTTGCAACGCAAACTCATGGAAATTGTATGTGTCTGTCACATCATGATAAACATAACTTAGTTTGTTCATAGACACTAACAGGTCACCAAATAATTTGACTTCGTCGGGTATTTGTGGTAATGATAGTGTTTTCTCCTTTTTCTTGCTTGGTGTTCTTGGCATGACAAGTTTTTCCCTATTTTTTTTCTTTCCTACTAATGGCCCCACTTATAGGTTCTCTTCCTCATCTCCTTTTGTGTCTGAATTTTGCTTGCCTGTAATATCCTCCACCTATACTTTTTCCTCCGCCTACTGCATTGGCTCTTCTACCAAATGTTGCACTGCTTTGGCATGTTCTCTAGGCTCATTTGACTCTATTCCTTCATCATCGTGCCCATCCATATGTTGTGATGTTCCTAATCCAAGTTGTTGTGCGAGGTTTTTCTCTGTTCTAGGGTTTTGTGTATCGCCCTGCATATCGACATCCATTTCCTCTATTATCGGAACCTCCTCCTCTACAATCGTGGGACTAATCGGCTCAATGACTGGTGAAGGAATGGAATCCACCACTTCCTATGGTTTATTCAAGTTTACTCCTTCATTTTTTGTGTCTTGTGGTGACCTCGTGGCACTTCTTGTTTTTATTGCAACCCGACTTGGAGCTCCTACCTTTGGTGGTGCCATTCTGCTAAATATGGAAAAAGTTGCTCTAAATATTCACTGAACACCTCAAAATCACCTTCTCGCACTCATTTTTCTTCCTTAGCTCTCGTTTTCACAAAGTCACAATGAGTCTTATCCTGCACGATTTCCTCCTTTTATAAGTCCTATCATAAATTCTTTGTCGCATTGTACTTTTCGGATCGTCTCTTTTTCTTTTTTTTGTTTTTTCTGTATCGGCGCGCTGCTTTTTCTACCTGGTCCCATTTCTCTGGCACGCAGTGTATTCATGTTGTGTCATACCACTTAATGTTTTTTATGTGCAGTATCATCTAACTTCTTGTCTATCACTTATCCATCTACTTCATCTTTTTGTATTTTTCTTGTCTTTCCAAAAAAAAAAAAAAAAAATCTTCTTTTAACTCCTACTATATACACTATGTACAACTCTAACTTTCCACACTAAAAATATTGAGGGTTATTGATTCGAATGTCCCTATATAGTTTCAGTCGACTGTCATTCACCAATCCTTGAATCTTATGCTCGCTATATCCTACACCTACACAACACCTCCATCTGTGACAAACTTTATCTCATATGGCCCTAGCCAATGCATCCTGAATTTTCCTGGGTGTTGTAAGTACTTATTGTCATAGAGGAGAACTAGATCTACGTCCTTAATTTTTTTTTTTCTTTATGTGTCTATTATTCCAAGCTTTGTCCTTTTCTTTCTATACTTCATTATGGAAACCAACCATAATCATGTTCTCTTCTAATTCCATGAGTTGATTCAATCTTTCGTGAGTTGTGCCTCTTTCTGTCATGTCTGTAATGGAGGTAATGCATATACTAGGTATCAAATACTCTAAAGGGATTACTTCTTCCTGAACATACACCAATCTAAAAGGTGGATTCCCTATTAGTTTCTTGCATGTAGTTTTATAAGCTTATAATATTGTTGGTATCTTCAAATCCCAATCACCCCTATTCACATTGTAAATTTTGGTTAAGGCTTTCTCCGATATATTATTAAATTCTTCCACTGTTCCATTAGCCTGAGGATGGTATGAAGTGTTCTTATGATGGTGTATCTCAAATTCTTCGGTCATTTCCTCGATGGTACTATTAATAAATGAGTTCCCTAATCACTCATCATAATTCTAGGGCATCCAAATCGTGTAATTACATGTTCAAACAGGAAGTGCATTGTAGTTTTCGCGCTACAATATTTCACTCTTGGTGCTTCATCCCATCTGGTTAAATATAATGTTGTTGTAATGATATACCTTGCTCATGATATTCTAGCTGGTGGATTATTTTGACCTACAAAGTCTACTTCCCATTTACAAACACTTTAATATTTACCTTCGGTTTAAGGGGCATCCCATCCCTCATGGATGGATTTCCTTCCCTTTGATAGACATCACAATTATGGAAATACTCTTTTTCATCTTTATAAATTGTTGACCACCATAATCTTGTGTGCAATATCTTCTATGCAGTAGCCTTTTTTGTGTAGTGTCCTCTAGCTATTCCTTCATGTGCTTATGCTAAGATAATAGGACGTTCATGCTCCATGACACATCTCCTTATAATTACAAGTATCCTACAATAAGTTGGTAATCTGCAGCTCTAACCACCATATTCTTCTTCTACACAGTGATGTATTCCTTTGGTGAAAATCATGTACTTAAAAATTCAATGATATCAGCAAAATATTCATCAGCAAATTGCACTAAAAATAGTTGTGCATCAGAAAAAAAAATCCTCCAAGATATTTGGTTCCTCTCCATTGGTTATCCTAGACAGATAATATTTCCCTGCATTCAATCTTCCAGGTTTCAAAACTACTTCAAAATCGAACTCTTGAAATAACAACAACCATCTACATATTCTTCCTCCCAACACTGTCTTGTTGACCAGATATCTAAGAGAAGAGTGATCTACAAACATCTTAAATTTTTGGTCTAATAAATAATGTATGAACTTTTGCAATGCATTCACCATAGCCAAACCTTCTCTCTTTGTTGTATTATAATTTTGTTCTGACTCTGACAGTTTCCTACTTGCAAATGATATTGGGTGATCTATGTCACATTCTCCTGGTTGTGTTAATATTGCTAAAAGTGTTATTGAAGAAGAATCCACATGAACATGGAACTCTTTTGACAAATATGGAAACACCAGAATTGGCGATGTCACCATTTTCTCCTTTAAGATGTCCAAACTTTGTTGGCACTCATCATTCCATTGAAACTTAATATCCTTCTTTAATATTTTCTCCATGGACGTAGTAATTTGTGCATAGATCCTTATGAACTTCCTATAATAGCCTATATGACCAAGTGTATATATTAATTGGCACACTGACTTAGGTGGTGGTAAATTAACAATGACAACAATCTTCATAGGATCAACCAACAGACCCTGTTTACACACCACATGCCCTAGAAAAATTCAAAATGGTGCATTGAATATGCATTTCTTAATGTTCAAAGAGATTTGAAATTGTCTACATCTACTTAGCATCAATCTTAAAATTTCAACATGATATTTCAATAGGATAAATACTGTCCAATCATCCAAATAAACCTCCAAAAAATTATGTATAAAATCTTTAAATGCAACTACCACTACTCTTGAAAAAATAGCAGGGGAATTCTTCAATCCAAAGGGAATCACTATGTATTGATATGATCCCTATTCTATGGAAAATGTAGTATTACAATGATCCTCTGGTGCTATTCTAATCTGGTGATACCCTGAAAATTCATCAGTAAATGAGTATGCTTATTGTCCTCCTACATTCTCCAATACCTCATATGTAAATGGAGTAGGGAAGGGATCATGCAGATAGACATCATTCAAATTCCTTAAGTCTACACATATCTGTATTCCCCCTTGCTTCTTCTCCTGAACTACCATGGGGATAATCCACCCATATTCTTCAATAGGTTCTATTATACCAACCTCTAACATTTTATCAATATCTACCTTAACTTTATGTTTGTACACTGGATTCAAATTATAGGGTCTATGTCTTATTGGTTTGGCATATGGTCTCAAGGGGATCTTCATTTCCCAAGTTCTCCTGCTACCCCTTTCATCTCTAAAAAATTTGTTGGAAATAAATCACTATACTCGCACAGTAGCTCTGTTATTATTTCCACTTTCTAGTATAGTCACCAATACTTTCAATCTTTGGATGCTCTTCTATTCTAATATTGAATTTATTTATCTTCAGTGGTGCATAAAATACTTCTCATTGTAACTGTGGACCTCCTTGTTAGCATGTTTACAGGAAAAAAAATGATGTGCTTGTCATTGATGGCAAGAACACAAAGGAAGGGTAAGCTCATGAGGAGGAGCGATGATGGAAGGTTTACTAGAAAGAAAAGAAGTGAACCAAATCTCGAGTATGCAGAGACGATAAAACGTAGACGATGGTCCAAATCATCAAGACTCACAGAAGGATAAAATTTTGAGGCCTTTGGCACTTAGAAATTCTTCCAAGTCGGGAGGAATGAAGCTCAAGAGGAGGAGTGACATGGATCATCAATCATGGATCGAGGAGTGTTGTAGGTCGTTAGATCAGAGTCCAGTGACCAGAGGAAGCACAGATGAGGAGATAAGATCTCAGTCGTTGATATGAGTGCATAGACCAACAGATGTTAGATACTAAGGAAACTTCATGAGGCAAGTTCCTAAGTCATCGGAACCGTCCATCGCCCAGAGGACATGTGGAGAAAGATCATCATTTCCCTGACTAAAAGGTCAAAGGAAGGAGGTGATCTAACCCCTCGAAGTCGCGAAATGACCTGAGCCGTAGGATCCAGAGGACACGTGGCGAAAGATCATCATTTCATTGACTGAAAGGTAAAAGGAAGGAGGTTCTCTAACCCCTTGAACTCGCGATATGTGAAGTCACAAAATGACTTGATTCATTCGATCGGGAAGACACATGGCGAGAGATCAACATTTCGCTGACTGAAAAGTCAAAGGAAGGAAGTGCTCTAACCTTCCAAATCGTGAAACATGGAATCGTGATATGATCTGAGTCATTGGATCAAGGACTAATCTGGGTCGTCAGATCCAGGAAGTGAATGTGGCAGACCACGTCAGCAAGGATAGGTGGTAGACTACGTCAAAAAGGACACGTGGCATAATTAGACAGGGACAAGTGTCAATATGATTCGACATTTCAAGTACGTGAATATTACGAATCTGAGTGACACGTGGAAGCCACTTGGATCATGACACATCATCGAGTGACGCAAGAGTTACGTCACTCCGAGAGTTTTTCTTTGGGAGTTTTACTATCAACACTCCCCCAAATCCCTGAAGGATGAAGTCCCGGAGTGGAGGATAGTCCTCGGATCACCGAGGATCGTGGACCGTTGATCAGGCACGACAAAGGCCCATGAAGTTGCGATATCGCGAAGCACCCTCGTGCTTGGCCCCTAGTCACAACTAGTGGTCACATTAGAAAGAGAGAAGTAAAGGAGCTAGCGCAGCTAGGCTCCATTTCTAAGTTTTGCAGATCGGGAATTCCAGAGGAAGGAGTTGCGAAAACTCGCAAAACGTGAAGTCATGAAACTGATCTGAGTCATTGTTTGTAAGGGAATCAAGGACCGTAGATCTGGTCCTGGGGAATTCGTTGATTCGAGGATCAGGAATTCGAAGAAGATAGGTGAGTAAATTCAAAAAGTTCACAATGTCCCGAAGTGTGAAATTGTGAAGCGCCTGTTGGTGTAGCTGGTGGTTACCGTCGGTGATCACGTGAGGGGAAATAGCTATCGTAGCTATGCTCTATTTCATGATCGAGAGTTGGAAGATTCAGAGTGACTCACAAAAAACTCGTGAAACGCAAAATTGCAAAACGCCCTTTTGAATAAGCGCTTGGTCACTGTCGATGGTCATGTGAAAGGAAGGGGATTATCCAGAAGAGATAGCGCCCACTGTGTAGATATCTCAGAAAGGGAAAAGGCACCAAACAAATGAACATGCAGAGGTTCTCTCAGTAATTTCCAGAACAAAGTGATTGCATCTACCATAGAATTCAAGGAGCTGTAGGATAACTATTAGAGGAGATGAAGAGTCTCAAGGTAACTTCCAGTGATGATGAAGATATTCAGTAATGCCAGAGAAGACAAAGAGGCTAAGGAATCTTAGCATAATGACCACTGATGATGAACTCACAGGCAACAAAACTGTCAGAGAACATGAAGAGTTGCCATGATGATCATGAGATGACTTGATGTGAAGGAGGCATGCAAAATTGAGTGGAGGTGATTCTGATGTGGAGCTATGCGAGAGCAAGGAGAAGTTACAGTGAACAAACTATGGGGTAGAAAAGTGTCACTGTAAAGAGAATGTAGATACATTGCACATGAGAAGGCAGAAGGTGCACAGAGAGGATAAAAACGCAGAACAAAGAAGAGATGTGTGTTGTTGTTGAGAGTTATGGATGCGGGTAAAAGCATGATGTGGGCAAGATTTGAAGCGCACAAAAGAGGATAAGGGCATGGAATAGAAATCCATATCTGAGAGAGGTAGAGGAGGCTGAGGTGCACGTGTAGAAACAGATTAGAAGAAAAAAAATCTCAACAAAGAATGTGAGAAGGAAGACACTGATGCAGGTAGAGCATAGCAGTGCAGCAGAACAGTGATGAGACTGGTAAGCTATTGATAAACATTGTATCACTGTAATAAGTTTCAGTAATGAAGTTTTTATGATGAGGGTGGTTGGGAGGTTCTAGGGAGGATTGTTTTCCTCTAAGTTTCAAGTGGGTGCTTGAACACAGGGAGTTGTAGCTTCCATCTGGTTGCAACCAAAGAAACCAAGGTGGTGCAAGGGAGAACATTGGTTCTCTTATATATAGGTTGGTGCCTGTATGACTGGAAGTTGGTGCTTCCATCCAGTTGGTGTTGGAACACTCATGGAGTTGGTGCTTCCTTCTAGTAGGTGCTAGAGAAACCAGAGAGTTGGTGCTCTCAGCAAGTAGCAGCTTGAAAAATAGAGGTGGTAGCCTCATTATGAGTTGGTTCTCATAAGAATGATAATGTACAGAAAATAATTATCATATCAAGAAGAAGATGTTTTCTCCCTTTATGGGTTTCCTCGGGAAATATTTGTCTCTATATATTTCATGTGTTTGATTGATGTTGAATATTCTATTGTTGCATTATTGTGATTGTCATTGAGTGTTTTGTAAAGAGTTTAAAAGGGTATAATTATTAAGCATAGTAACAACTGATTCACCCCCCCTCTCAGTTGTCCAACAATTGGTATCGGATCCGGCCCCTTTTATCTAAGGGTAGATCCTAAGAGCTTAAACATGTCAATCCATGAAGGAACTTCAACCAATAAGGCCCCTATGTTCAATGGAGCAAACTTTTCCTTCTGGAAAGTTAGGATGAGAACCTACATAATGGCTTTAGGTGCAGATGTCTGGGATGTGGTAGAGACTGGTTATGTAAAGCCAGTTGTACTAGCTAATAAGGATGACAAGCTAGAATTAAACTTCAAAGCTAAGGCTATGAATGTTATTCTGAGTGGGCTTGCAGAAGCAGAATTTGTAAAAGTTATGCACTTAGAAACTGCCAAATAAATGTGGGACAAACTCATCAGCAGTTATGAAGGTAATGAGAAGGTAAAGGACGCCAAGCTTAAAACCTATAGAGTACATTTTGAGAAGATAAAGATGAAAGAGGATGAAATTGTTGGAAAGTAGATTATGAGAGTTTAAGAACTATTAAATGCAATGAAAGCACTTGGTGAAAAAATTGAGGAACCTTCTTTAGTTCAGAAAATTTTGAGATCTCTACCAGATAGGTTCAACCCGAAGGTCTCTGCTATAGAATAACTTAATGATATAAAAGCCTTGGGTTTTGATCAACTCCTAGGAACTCTAACTGCATATGAAATGATGATAGTTAAAGATAAACCCACCTCTAGAGAAGAATCATTTAAAGAAGATAAGAATGAGGATTCTGAGACTGATGAGATTGAAGCAAATTTTGTGAGAAGACTAAAGAAAGGATCAGGAAAATACAAAGGTAAGATTCTCTTCAAATTTTTCAACTATGGTAAGATAGGTCATTTTGCAAATAAGTGTCCACACAAGAAAAAGGACCAAAATTCTGAAGCAGAAAAGAAGTTCAAACCAAAGAGATTTGGTAAACAGAAAAGTTTATGTGTAAACAATGATGACTCTTCAGAAGACACAGACAATGACTCCTCGTGTGAAGATAAGGTTAATGACTTTATGCTTATGGCCCAAGAGGATTATGATAATAAAATCATAGGAAGCAATGCTGACAAGGAAGAATCTATGGTTGATCTAGAAGGAGAACTGATCAGTGCTCTAGAAGAGATTCACGGACTCAGACTTAAAAAGAGAAAGAAAAAACAATTGTTGATACAGTTCAAGAAAGCCAATAAAAAACCCTATGAAGACTTTTCCCTGCTAAAAGTGGAATTATAAGAGGCAAAGAAAATCGAAGACATTCTAAAACAATAGTTATCAGAAAATAAGGCAATATGTGAAACTCTGGAAGAAGAAGTAGTGAAATATAGGAAAGATTTGGAGAAGTTTCAAGCCTTGTATCATCAGAATTTGTCTAGTATCAAAGCCTCAGAAGGATTGGCCACCATTCTGAATCAACAAAGGAATCCAAAGTTGAAAACAGGTTTGGGTTATGAAGAGGGATCAAGTAGTGGTTAGCCAAGCAACAAAGAACCCATAAAGTTTGTCAAATCTACAACCAATGACAACAACAAACCTGTAGAAACAAAAGGAGATAATCATCCGCCCTAGAAGAGTTAAGAAAAAGTTACCAGAACTAAAACTGTATAATAGAGAAATAACACACACTTTTCTCAAATAAAACATCATCATGGAAGAAATCTACCTACTCAAAGAAGACAACCATTTTCCAGGTACAAAGGATTTTTCTATGGATATTGTTTTTTTTGTTCTAACTTTGGTCACAAAGCTGTGAACTGTTCTTTAATATTTAGATATGAGAAATCAAGACACTCAAGGAATAGATATCTACCACAAAAAAGAATGAGACAGCCAAGTAACAAACCACCGCAGACTACAATTCATGTGATGGATGGGAAAAGGACACAGGTTAAGAATAACAATCGTTATGATCCTTTATTCAACGAACCAGAATGTTACACCTGTCATAATTATGGACATAAAGCTATTGATTGTCGCTTAAGGAACTGTTGGCACAGGGGAAAACCCAGGGTTCAACGCTACAACAAAGCACCAACAAAACCCTAACTATCGGCCCTTTCGACAACACCTATGAAGAAGATGAAGTCTCACCTGAGGTAGAGGTAGGGGTGGTTGCAGGACTCAAGTGTCTGCAACCTTAGTTGGGACACGGATCTGTGATTAATTACTTAATATAGCACTCATCATTGTTGGATCTTTAATATGCAATCAATAACCACTTCACAGATACAACAGAGCTTCGCAACATTCACAATGAACTAGATTTTTTTATCACTTATCATCCACAGAGTATTCATATCTAAGAGGTCAAGCACTTAGCATATACATGTGCATCATACCTAACATTCTACACATCATAAGCACTAAGCATAAGCATATATAGTAGATCTATCTACTCATATCAAAGCACTTAGAAAATAATCACATCAATGCATCAGAACAAGGCACAAAGCAGACAACATAGGATTTACGTGGTTCACCCCCACCCTGGGGCTACGTCCACCAACTCTTCTTATTTATTATCGTCGTCCAATCAGTTACAAGCACAGAGCCTTAGAAACCCTTACTTCACACAGAACAAAAGAGCTGCGCAACTCGCTAGATCCTTCTTCCTTGCCTTTTAGCACAAATCCTTCTATACCTTCACACAAGGATTTGCACTAATCTCTGCAAGTCTATAAAGAATGCACAAAACTCTTGATCACACAGATCCCCCCTTGGCACTTAGCCTATATCACATAGATACAATATTCTTCTCTATTACTACCTTCTTACATTTTCCTATCCTTCTATTTATACATACAAAATGGGCCTAAGCGTGGGTAAACCCACGGGCCAACATCCCTTTCCCATTACATATTCCCAAAACCCAAAAAGGGACCCAAAAGTGGGTCGAGATTCTGCAATACTCGCTTCGTCTGGTGCTCCATCTTCGACAGGATGTCGAAGTCCCAAAAATGGTCAAATATGACCAAGTGCTCCCAAAACTTGGTCAAGGACTCTAGATGCAATGGAACAGTCCTCTGAGCCCAGAAATGTACGAAAATGCCAGAAAATGGAGATGAGGCAACTCGTCTTCACGATCTCGATCTACAACAGGAGCGGATCTTCAAACAGGCTCTGATACCATGTTCGACAACATAGGTATTCCAACAGAGGGCGAACACCTTCAGTAACCACTCACATAACCAAATCAAAGATCAACACACCGATGTTTTCACATGGTAAAACCCCTACGGGAAAACATCCACGACCCCAGCCAATTCTGCCACTTGGAGCAGTTTATTAATGCAAAGAAAAAGATTACAGAGAGATTTTACAAGAGAGTTTCTCACAATCGATCATTGGCAAATGACCCTCCATGCTCTTTAAATAGAGATCATGGACCAATCGGGTGTTAAGCCACAGATCAATGGTCGTTAAGATAAAGGAGAGTATGAACCGTCGGATCACTCTATGTTGGGAACATATCGTGACCGTCGGATTTCCTAACTACAAATGCATACTAAAGAAACACACTATAAAACACATTTTTACCTAATGACACAATAGACCAAGTAGATCTTACTAACTCCTAAGTGTCTAAATATTCTAACAATCGTGTGGATATGTTTTTGGGTCGTGTGCTGCTCTGGAAACCTCTTCATTATTTCAACTGGTGTTAAGGCCTTCAGCTGCGCCTGTAGCGTATCTGCATGTTGCTTTACTTCCTGAAGCTGCGACTCCAGCGCCTGTAACTCTGAATTTTCTGTAAGGTTTTCATATGCCTAAGCGCTCCTGGAGCTCAGCTACTTGCACTCCAAGGCAAGGGCTTTCATTCTGCCAACTTTGTTGTGAGCAGTTGCCTCCCTTAGGTCTCTAATTTCTTGAGGAGTCTCGAGCACGATACGAAGTTCCAGATCTATGATGCGCTGCTGAAGCTGCTAGATTAATTCTTCGAGTTGAGCCACCTACTGTGGTACACGTTCCTCAGTTTTCACTTCTATGACTACCACAGAGAGAAGTGCACTGCGAATCCTTTCCCGTACTTTGAGTTTCTCTGTGAGCAACTGTTCCTTGTTTTTCTGTAGCGTTTCTTTCTCTTCATCCCATTTTTCTTATAGAGTGAGCTTTTCCTTTTCTGCGGTACTTTTGTGGTCCTCAAGGTCTTTTTGTACTTTCTCTAAAGCCTGGGTGGCTTGTGTTGTCTCTTCTTGAGCTTGTCGAAGGTGAGCTTTGACTATATTAGCAATCTGATGTAGTTAGGCTGGCTTGTCACCTAATTCTGGTGTTCCTAATGGCAGGGGTGCAGTGGAAACTGCGGGGCTAGAATGTATTTCTTGTTGTACTCCTTGAAGCTCATCCCTGATTCGACTGAACACTTCCTCCTGCTTGGCTTTCTGCTTTTATGCTATCTCTAGTGAAGTATCGTTCAGTGCAATGACTATGAAGTTGAAGTCATCCAGAGTGAGAACAGTCTCAAACTTGGTTTTAGTTTCCTTAGCTTTCTTCCTCGACGAAGGCTTTGGTGGGGTAACCTTTCTTTTCTTGGAGGGATCCTCCTCCTCTCTAGGCAGTGTATCTTCGTCTTTATTTTGCTCGACTTCTATGCTACCTGGCTCTCCACCATCACCTCCCTGCTTAGGTGAGATCAAAGTGGTCTTCGCAGAAGTACTGTTGACATCTTGAACTTATTCATCTTTCTTGGTCTTGCTTGGTCCAGGGGTATCATGCATAGGTTATGGACTGTCTATATCATAAATATATGTTGGGCCTACTGAGCTGAGGAGGTCTTTCAACCACTCCTTGGTGATTTCTTCCAATTATTCTTTTGTTAACTTATAATAGGACTATAACTATTGCTTGTGCTCATCAGCGCACGTTGTGATGTATATAAAGTGCATGTCTGCGCTGAAATTCATCAGGGGATGAAACTTGTAGAGGGTGTTAGGAGTGATGCGCAGTGTAGACTAGATTGAGATCTTCAATTGATTGTAGTAGGTGTGGAATATGGCATTGGATTGCCACTGCTTGTTCATATCACTCGAGTACCATAAGGTATTGAACTTCATAGCCAAAGGTTCAAAGGGATCAATGTCTAGGAAGGTCGCACCTTCCATCATCTCGCATGCGATGAAAGATATCAATATGAGAAGCCAGCTGAAGTGGAACTCATATCCTTGGTCCTACGCTCCTCTATAATCAAGATCTACCTAGTTCACAAGGTATTACGCCCAATTCATCTGTAGTCCTTCTGTGCACTTCCCAGCGAGGTCAAAAATGAATGTAGTTACTTGGGTGGGTCGGTTCTTGCGAACTAGCTTGTCTACGATCAGCTGACATGCGAGGTGCACTGCGTCACTTTGGATAGAGGCTACCTTGTAACCTCACGTACCCTTTTCTACATCTCCATAAGTCTCTTTGATTCCTTGGGCTAATGCTCGGTCTGAGGTATTTTCAGGGTAAAACTCATGTGGGTCAGGGCCTTGCATGCTCATCCCTGTGATCTGATTGATCAAGGTTGGATCCACAGTGATGTGAAGTTTCAACCATAAGTATCCTGGTGTTGTCCAAAGTGTGGGATCTTCATCACATTAAGCAATGTGGATTGCACGAGGTTCTAGGTCCATGGTTGAGGGATAATCTTAGAATTATTGCCTTTGGTCCTGGTCAAGTACTTATGCGGGGAAAGCATGTTGTAAGCTTTCCAGTCTCCAAGGTTGAAGTCACTAAATTTCAGTGTTGCGAGCTTATACTGGTTAGTGCGAACTACATGCACCCCTTTCAGAAGGTACGCAGTGATCATGACATATTCGAACTCTTAAGGTACACTATCACGGTTGATGGTGTCGCTCAGAGGGGGTAGATAGGCAGGTAGAATGCTCGGAATCAGCTTGGCATTGGTGAGGTCATCTCTGTTCTTAGTACATTTCTCATCGGCTGGCCAGGACGGACCGGCGCGAGCAGTGGATGGAGAGGCTTCCAATCCTCTCATGGATGATGCATGTAATCCTGTGGATAACCCTCGCTCTGACATGACTCTCTCAGTTCTTAGCTCAAGGAGAACTTCTATTACGGATTCTTCAGTAGCGGTAAGCTTGTTGGACATACGTGCTCAAGATAAAATAATCAGGTTCATGATGGTCTTAGACACTGCACTAGAGTGAACAGTAAGAGTGCAATGATCACTGTATATAATTGCTAATCTGCAGGCTTCAAATTCTCAATTGGCAAAAGTGTTCTTCGTTCATGGCGCGACGAGATAAATAGGCAATCTTGGCAACGGTTTACTTGCAAGGGTTATGAGCCTCATTAACTCTTCTTTTGTCCATTATGGCGCAGTCCAACGGTCTGGTGGTGAACCATAAATTTTTTTCCAATCATTCGGAGCAACAGTCGAACGGATATATCGACTTCCAACAAATATATTGCTTCGTCATAGCGAAGTGGCATATGTCATTTTTATGATATCCCGGTGAAGCTCCAATTCTATAAAGTTTCTTTCTGCGAGGTACCCTCTGGAACCTGTTGTAACTTCTCAATCTTGACCTTCTTCTTACTTAGCTTCCTAGCCTTTTTCCCCGTGAGCTTCGTCTCGGTGGTTCATTTCCCATTCTGATTCTTATTTTCCTTGGGCATAGTCACTTCGCATTGCTGAGATCCTCTCCTAGGATTCAAGTGTATCACTTCTTCTTTATCTGGGGTATAAATTTCAACCTTCGGTATGTCTTCCGATATTCTTGTAGCTTCGACATCTGGGCTTCTAGTGTCAGGTAGCTTCGATCTATTCTCTTGTTCTTCAATCAACTGTGCAATCTTTCGGGTCATGAAATCTTTTAACTCTTGTCTCTTATGTTCTAAGACTTCTTCTTCTTCCTTCTTTCTAGCTTGATCTCTATCAATCCAAGATTTTCCTAGTAACATGGTAAACGGGGCACTGTCTTCAACAAATTTAATAATCTCAAAATCTTCTTTTGTCGAAGTTCCATTGACTGTCATAGGTATTTGAGTGAGATTTCCACATAACATCGTCATTTTTCCTCTAAATAGTCCTATTCCTCCTAATGAAGGGATCATAGCAGGCTTCCCTATATCTTCCCAAGTTCTTTCTAGCATAATTTTCACTTGTGTCTATTCATCGAGGACAGAGTCAATGTCAAAGTCTCCTATTCTTGCTTCAATGCATTATTTTTCTTTGAAAATCTATGATAGTCTAACATATCGGTGGTCATTCAAGGTCTCTTTCATTTGTATCAATACATTCTTTGATTCTTGCTGGGGTTTTTTGATCCAGGTGGATATCGGTGGCCACCCACCTTCTCCAACTGGCCCAAAACATGTTTCTGGCAATTTTCGTAATTTACTATTTTTAGCAGTTTTTAACTTCTGGGGCCATTTTGAGGCCCTAAACGATGTTTTTTGAGAAAACGGGGAGCAAAATGGATCGTAGATCATGTTGCTCACCCAAAAGTTGTAGTTCTCGGATAGATCTTTCCAACAAGCTATTGAGCACCCCAAACGAAGATCGTATGCAAAAGTTACGCCCCTGGGAAGTTGACGTATCAACTACCCCCATCAGGGCCCACAAACCTTTTGGATTTTCATCTTCCGGGGTTAGGGTTTTGGATTTTACTTTTGTTAAAAAGGCCCTTAGAGCCTCATTATAATTATCATCTTCTCATGGATGTGAGTAGCCGTCACATCTCTTCTCAGAGATAAGATGCCACCATTCTAGCGAGTCTTTCACTCTGTATTTTACAGTCTCTGTACATTTATTTCATTAATAGAAATCGTGTATTACTGTATATCTGCGACTCTTGTTATTTCCGCTATATCTCTATTATATTGCTGTCTCTCTTGCAATATCTCTAAATATTTATGTGTTATATCTCCACTCTCATTTCATGCCGAAAATAATCCGGATCAGTGGTATCAGAGCAGGCTTCTCTTGATCGTTTTCAGTGCATGTCCCCGATGAGGTCTGAGTATAGCAAGTTGGGTCTCGAGATTGTCTCTCTTGAGAACAATCGCTCTCACACACCCAAGAAACCCTCAATGGCGGAAGAAAAGAAAAACGACGGAGTAGACGATCCTATCAGTTTGTTGCTTGAGCAAGCTCTCACGCGACAGAGGGATGAAATGATGGAGAATTTTTCCCACATCCTTCAACACCTGTCGATAGCATCATGCGCATCTTCATCAAGTGGCCACTTTGGAGGCACCTTGCCTTTCAAGGTACAGGTTAATTTAGATATTCCTGTATTTGAAGGTCAAATAGATGCAGATGCCCTAGATAAATGGTTAAATCTGTTAGAAGGTTATTTCTTTGTTCATAATTTTTTCGACAAGGAAAAGATCACCTTCACACTCCTTAAGGCTCTCCCCCATGTCAAACATTGGTGGGAAACTTACTGGGAGCAGATTTCCATAGAGGATTCTGGAATATATGGGGTCGATCCCACTTGGGATTTTTTTTGGATGCAGTAAAGGAACAGTATTACCCTGTTGCCAACTATGAGGACCAATACATGAAATGGACCACATTGCGGCAAGAGAGGGGCCAAGCAGTTATGGAGTTCACCAATACCTTCCATACATTGTGCACCAAGCTGGGTATCAAAGACTCCGAACAACATTTGGCTCTGAAATACCATGGGGCTCTA
Organism: Picea engelmannii; assembly: GCA_009831015.1. Classification (NCBI taxonomy): domain Eukaryota; kingdom Viridiplantae; phylum Streptophyta; class Pinopsida; order Pinales; family Pinaceae; genus Picea; species Picea engelmannii. The sequence continues at coordinate 129,228 of ML795835.1, forward strand.
CACAGATACATCCAAACTGAAATGGATTTTCTGGACATCTCATCACTCGGTGTTGCCTATCGATATGCTGTTAAAATCGAGCAGAAATTTAAGCACCAGAACAAACGGGAGTTCGGGTCTGCAAATCCGCAACAACCAAATCATGACAAAGACAGCCCTAACAAACAGTCTCCCGAAAACCAGTCCAAGACACAGGAAAAGAAGGGTCACGGGAAGACAAAGAAGGACACCGGAAAATGGTGCGATTTCCACAAAATCCCCTGGCACAACACCGATGAATGTCGCTCAAAATAGTCATTGGTGGCTGAGATCAAAGACAAGGAGTCGAACCCTAATTCAGAATCTGATCTTGAAAATACTGGTAAAAGACAGATCATCAACGCAAACCCCACTACTATTGTCGCGGCTGCAACAATTCAACCAGAAGAACCAACAGATCCAGAAGAGGGGGAGTGCCTTTTTCATTCACGGATGTGGGTGAAGGGGACCCCGCTGCATTTTATTGTTGATAGCGGAAGCTAGAAGAACCTCATCTCAGCAGAGGTCGTCAAACAGTTTGGATTGTCGACAACACCACACCCGCAACCATACAGCATCGGGTGGCTTCGCCAAGGACGAGATCTTTGTGTCAGCCAGTAGTGTCGATTGTCATATGGCATCCAACCCTTCAAGGATGAAGTATTATGTGATGTTGCCCCATTGGATGTCTGTGATGTTCTCTTGGGCCAGCCATATATGTGGAAACTCCATGCTATCTATGAGTCTCGACCCCGAAGTGTCATTATTACTCTAGGTGGTCATCTCTACAGGATACCAGAGGTAGTTCCAACTACTACCCCACCTAAACAGTACTGCAAGGTAGTATCTCATACTACAAAATTCATCTTCTCCACAATCTATTCAAAAGGGGAACAAAAGGATACTGCAACCACTACAGCCTCGGCCCAAGCACCTTCTATCCACCAGAAGCAGGTTGATAAGGTTGCAGCAAAGCACAAAGATTCCTTCTGCACACAGTCATCTAAAATAGCCAGAATGGTTAAAAAGGTCCAAACCTTCCAGCCAAAGGTTCGTGATAGCCTTCAACAAGCTAAGCAACGCCACTTCTCCAGCAAGGCAAGCAGATCACCAAGATTCAGTTTCAGCAATCACTTTCCCCTCTCCCCCGGGAACTCAACGCAATGGAGACCATTGCTTACTAAGGAGGGAGGATTGATCCAGGTGGATATCGGTGGCCACCCACCTTCTCCAACTAGCCCAAAACATGTTTCTGACAATTTTCGTAATTTACTATTTTTAGCAGTTTTTAACTTCCGGGGCCATTTTGAGGCCCTAAACGATGTTTTTTTGAGAAAATGGGGAGCAACATGGATCATAGATCATGTTGCTCACCCAAAAGTTTTAGTTCTCGGATAGATCTTTCCAATGAGCTATTGAGTGCCCCAAACGGAGATCGTATGCAAAAGTTACGCCCCTGGGAAGTTGACGTATCAACTACCCCCATCGGGGCCCACAAACCTTTTGGATTTTCATCTTATGGGGTTAGGGTTTTGGATTTTACTTTTCTTAAAAAGGCCCTTAGAGCCTCATTATAATGATCATCTTTTCATGGATGCGAGTAGTCGTCACATCTCTTCTCATAGATAAGTTGCCACCATTCTAGCGAGTCTTTCACTCTGTATTTTAAAGTCTCTGTACATTTATTTCATTAATAGAAATCGTGTATTACTGTATATCTGTGACTCTTGTTATTTCCGCTATATCTCTGTTATATTGTTGTCTCTCTTGCAATATCTCTAAATATTTATGTGTTATATCTCTGCTCTCATTTCATGCTGAAAATAATCTGGATCATTTTGCCTCTTTTGGATCTACCTTAGGGTTTTCCTGATTCAAATTCATTTCTTCCAGCCTAGCGATCATTCTAGGGAAATCCAATACCTCATGGTCCATGGCTTTGCAACAAAGACAACTAGATCCTCTACCAAGTAATTCCTTAGAAATATGTCCAGGCCTTCTGCAGCTGTAATAGAGGGTCACTCCTCTCTTTCTTTTAAACAATCCCCAACTTCTTCTATACTGTGCACTAGGATCATGGTAGCTAATCTGCAAAAAAAAAATTCTAGGATCCTGCATCCACTTGTTAGTCCAAACATTTTTTCTATGCATAGGTATAACATATCTATCACTATTCTTATCAGATCTACTCATATCAAGCCTTCTTTCATCTATCAGTGCCTTAGTTTTCAAACTAGGATAAACTCTATTAAGCATACCTAGATCCATACCTTAGAAACAAAAAATTTCACTTATCTTACTTCTACAGAGCACAAAGCCTCCAGATCTAAAACTTTTAACTACTCTTACATTTATCAAAGCACAGAGCTTACAGATTTTACCTCTTTTAGTCAAGAATTCCCACTTGTACCTTTCTCGGAGCACAAAGCGTTTAGATCTCGTTCCTTTTCTTCAGATCCAACCCCTTTTCTTTCAGATCATGCCTCTTTCTTTCAGATTGGTTAGACTACTGCACACTAGGGCATAGATCGTCGCACGAGACTTGCAAGTTAACCTTTTTGCACAAAGCTTCTTCTTCTCAGTTCCTAGCAATCAAAGTTTCAGGTCCTGGAAACGGAACCATTTGTTGGCACAGGGGCAGACCCAGGGTTCAACGCTACAACAACGCACCAACAAAACCCTAACTACCAACCCTTTCGGCAACACCTGCGAAGTAGATGAATTCTCACCCGAGGTAGAGGTAGGGGTGGTTGCAGGACTCAAGTGTATGCAACCTTAGCTAGGACACGGATCTGTGATTCCTTACTTAATATAGCACTAAGCATTGTTGGATCTTTAATATGCAATCAATAACCACTTCAGAGATACAACAGAGCTTTGCATCATTCACAATGAACTAGATTGTTTGGTCACTTATCATCCACAGAGTATTCATATATAAAAGGTCAAGCACTTAGCATATACATGTGAATCAGACCTAACATTCTACACATCATAAGCACTAAGCATAAGCATATATAGAAAATCTATCTACTCATCTCAAAGAACTTATCAAATAATCACATCAATGCATCAGAACAAGGCACAAAGTGGACAACACAAGATTTACATGGTTCACCCCCACCCTGGGCCTACGTCCACCAACTATTCTTCTTTATTATCGTCGGCCAATCAGTTACAAGCACAGAGCCTTAGAAACCCTTACTTCACACAGGACAAAAGATCTGCGCATCTCGCTAGATCCTTCTTCCTTGCCTTTCAGCACAAAGCCTTCTATACCTTCACACAAGGATTTGCACTAAGCTCTACAAGTCTATATAGAATGCACAAAACTCTTGATCACATATATCCCCCCTTGGCACTTAGCCTATATCACATAGATACAATATTCTTCTCTATTACTACCTTCTTACATTTTCCTATCCTTCTATTTATACATACAAAATGGGCCTAAGCGTGGTTAAACCCACGGGCCGACATCCCTTTCCCATTACATATTCCCAAAATCCAAAAAGGGACCCAAAAGTGGGCTAAGATTCTTCAATCTCTGCTCCGTCTGGCACTCCATCTTCGACAAGTTGTTGAAGTCCCAAAAATGGTCAAATATGACCAAGTGCTCCCAAAACTTGGTCAAGGGCCAACGGGAACTATGAACCAAATTTGAATCTCTATGCTAAAAATGTCAAGGTTTGGAAGAATAAATAAAGTTACAAGTGTGGATTAGTGTTTTCATCTCAAAGGAAAAAGAACCCTTGGTATATAGATAGTGGATTCTCCCAACATATGATGGGAGACAAAGGTAAGTTTCTATCTTTAAGTGAAAACAAATCAGGAAACGTAACCTTTGGAAATGATGCTCCTGGTAAAATCAAGGGTAAAGGGATGGTGAGTTTGAGTAATGGTAAAATAAAATCCGAGGATGTTCTTCTTGTGGATGGGTTGAAACATAATTTGCTCAGTGTAAGTCAAATGTGTGACAGAGGATGTGAAGTGGTGTTCACCTCCAAGGATTGCAAGATAAAGTCTGTAAACTCAGGACAAGTGGTGGCTAAAGGCATAAGGATAGATAATAATGTATAGGTGTTGAAAGAAGATAGATAAGAGTATCATCTAAGAAAACATGATGAAAGTTGGTTATGGCATAAGAGACTTGGACATCTAAATTTTGACCACTTAATCAAGCTCAAAAATCTTGAGGCGGTAAAAGATCTTCCAAGAATATCAAAGCCATAAGATTTTGTGTGTAAACCCTGCCAAATAGGAAAGCTAACCATAACACAATTTAAATCCAAGACCTCCACTTCAATAGAGAAACCAATTCAATTAGTTCATATGGATTTATGTGGACCATCAATATAGGAAGGAACAAGGAAGGAAAACTACTTTATGTTGGTCATTGATGACTACTCCAGACTCACTTGGGTTGCTTTTCTCAAAGAAAAAGTTGAATCATTTGAGAAATTTAAAATATTCAAGGCTTTAACTGAGAATCAAATAGGTAAGAGGTTAAAGGCAGTAAGATCAGACAGAGGAGGATAATTTATGTCAAGTGATTTTAAGGATTTCTGTGATAAAAATGGGATCAAGAGAGAATACACAATCCTAGGAACTCCACAACAAAATGTAGTTGAGAGGCAAAACAGAATTGTCCAGAAAATGGCCAGGTCAATGATAAATGAGAAGAACATTGGTCAAACCTACTGTGTAGAAGCAATACACACAGCAGTCCATGTTGTTAACAAATCCCACCCTAGACCACATAGTGACAAGACACCTTATGAACTGTGGTATGGAAGACTTGCTTCAATCAAACACTTCAAAGTCTTTGGGAGTAAGTGCTACATAAAAAATAATAATGACAACCTTGGAAAGTATGATGATAGGGTTGATGAAGGAATCTTCTTAGGGTATGATACAAACAGTAAAGGATACAGATGTTATAATAAGAGTCTGCATAAATTGGTTGACTGTATTGACATAAAAGTTGATGAAGGAATTCCAGTAAGAGAGGTGAACAATACTGAATCAACAACAAAGGATATAGATGAATTTGAAACTGAACAGGTCCAAGAATCAGAACAAGAATACTCTGAGTCAGATGAAGATGAAAATATTCAGGTAAACTCAAATCAGCAGACAACATCAAATCCTTCCTCCAGAATTACTCAAAAGAATCACCCTGCAAGTCAGATAATTGATGAGAAAGACAAAGGTGTACAAACCAGGCGAAGGATAATAAAAAACACCGAGCAATCACACATAGCCTTCATGTCAATGGTGGAACCCAAGAACTTTAATGAAGCCAGTAAAGATGACCATTGGGTTAAATCCATGAATGATGAACTTGACTAGATTGAGAAAAAAAATACTTGGGAGATGGTTCCTAGACCTTAAGGTAAAAATGTCATAGGCTCCAAATGGATCTTTAAGAATAAATTGAATGAGCAGGGACAAGTTGTCAGGAACAAAGAAATATTGGTCTGTAAGGGCTATGCTCAAATAGAAGGACTAAATTTTGATGAAACATTTGCGCCCGTAGAAAGATTAGAAGCTATCAGAATATTTCTTGCCTATGCTTGTCATAAAAGGTTTAAAGTCTATCAAATGGATGTCAAGTCACATTTTATAAATGGAGATTTAAAAGAAGAAGTCTATATGGAACAACTAGAGGGTTTCGAACTGCTAGATAACCCTGCCTTTGTGTGCAAGCTGAAAAAATCTTTATATGGGTTGAAACAAGCCCCTCGTGCCTGGTATCACAGACTGGATAAGTATCTCCAAGACAAAGGGTTCAAGAGAGGAACAGTTGACAGCAATCTATATATCAAAATAGAGGGTAATGATTTTCTCATCGTGTTGGTCTATGTAGATGACATCATCTTTGGATGTAATAATGATTCATTGGTATAATGGTTTGCTTCTGCCATGGAGGTTGAGTTTGAAATGTCTATGATAGAGAAACTGTCATTTTTTCTTGGTCTGCAAATTACTCAGAGGTCTGAAGGAATGTTTTTTTCTCAAGAAAAATATCTAAGAGAAATGTTGAAAAGGTTTCAAATGGAATATTCTAAACCTGTGGGCACACCTATGGTTACTGGATGCAAATTAAGAAAGGATGATGACTCACTTGATGTTGATCAAAGTTCATATAGGTTAATGATAGGCAAACTATTGTACATCATAGCATCTCGTCCAGACATAATGCATGTTGTTGGAATGGTAGGAAGGTACCAGTCTGCACCTAAAGAATATTCAGATATTTGAAAGAAACAATGAACTATGGCCTATGGTATCCTAAGAATCAGAATTTTCAATTATCAGTCTACTCAAATGTTGATTGGGCTAAATGCATGGATGAAAGGAAAATCACGAGTGGAGGTGTGTTCTTCTTAGGAGATTCTCTAGTAGCATGGTTGATAAAAAAAGAAAGGTTCCATTTCTTTATCAACTACAGAGGCAGAGTATATTGTTGTTGCTACTTGTTGCACTCAGATATTATGGATGATTTAGACACTTGCAGACTTGGAGGTAAAATATACTGCACCGATCCTAATTCATTGTGATAACACTAGTGCCATAAGTGTGTCAAAGAATCCTGTATTCCACTCCAAGACCAAGAATATTCTAGTAAAATACCATTTTCTGAGAGAGACGGTCACCAATCAGTTGTTCAGGTTCATTACATTCCAACCACAGAACAAATTGTAGACATATTTACTAAACCCCTAGCTAAGACACCATTTGAATATATCCGTCAGAAGCTGGGTGTCATCTTGTCTCACACCTAAGAGAGTCCATCCTGTTAGGTGGAGTTTGTGTTGGTTGAATATCTGATACCTCCGAAAAATTACTGCAACAACTCAGGGGGAGCGTGTTTTTCTTTAACATTGATGTCAAAGGGGGAGAATAATAGCATGACTGGATGCTAAGGTTGGAGATTGAGGTCTAAGAATAATAGTACAGCCTTTCAGGGTTTCCATCAATGCCAAAGGGGGATATTGTTGGCATGTTTACAGGAACAACAATGATGTGCTTGTCATTGATGGAAAGAACACACAGGAAGGATAAGCTCAGGAGGAGGAGTGATGATGGAAAGTTTACTGGAAAGAACAGCAGCGAACCAAATCTCGAGTATGTAGAGACGAGAAAATGCAGACGAGGTCCAAATCATCAGGACACACAGAAGGATCAAAGGTCGAGGCCTTTGGCACTTAGAAATTATTCCAAGTCAGGAGGAATGAATCTCAGGAGGAGGAGAAACGTGGGCCATCGATCATGGATCGAGGATCTTTGTGGGTTGTTAGATCAGAGTCCAGTGACCAGAGGAAACGCAGATGAGGAGGTCAGATCTCAGTCATTGATCTGAGTGCGTAGACCAATAGTTGTTGGATCCTAAGGAAAGTGCATGAGACAGGTGTTATCACTGAAATTTCATCCGCACATGGCGACAAGAACTCTGCATCGTCAAAACAGGAAAAAAGTCATTCATGGCACAAGATTAATTCCTCGGCATTGCAAAAGGGTCAAAAAACTATACAAATGACCAAAAATTTGAAAGGCGCTTTACATCATCTGGGTGCGCGCGTGTATGCGCGTAACAACAACGTACAAAGCGCGCATATGTGCCCAATGCGCGACTGTTGAGCAAAAAACCCGCGCGCCTGCTAAACAGCGCATTTATTGAAATTGGTCGGCCTCCCAACCACTAATGGATCAGCTCCCAAGCCGATTTCACACCAAATCTGAGCTCAATCCTCATGGTGGGCTGGTCAAAGACCTAATTAAGCCCTAAAGAGCCCCTTTTCACATTCTAAAGAGGTTGCATAATAACCCAATGCTTGGCTATAAAAAGCCATGAATGACCACCATTTTCTCAAGGAATTCTATGTATTGTTATGCTGCTAAGAATGCTAAGGACTCATTCTTTGGCAATAAATATAATCAATACCATTTCATAGGGCTTTCCACCTCTCACTTGAGTGGATAAGCTTGGAGTTATTTCACCCACATCTTCATCTTTGCATTGTAAGGAGAGAAAGTAGTGAGGGCCTCAAGAGCCTTCCATTGGAGAAGGAAGGGACCCAAGTCCCCTTTCTCCTTTGTGTCTTTGGATTTCATCAATCAGATCAGCTTATACATTG
>ML795835.1:151766-185347 GCA_009831015.1 Picea engelmannii
CCCTTTCTCCTTTGTGTCTTTGGATTTCATCAATCAGATCAGCTTATACATTGGTGATATTGGTCCATTTATATTTGTTTTTCATTTTTCCATATGCTCATAGTTTTAGTTAGTTTTAATTTGTTTTTGTTTATTGTTTTATTATTTCTCTCTCTAACCTTTCCTTTTACAGCTGTCATGCCTAGCAGAGCCCAACTGGGCATGTAAGCACTCTTAATTTGCTCACCTAGTGGCGAATTGGGTGCAAACAACAGGTTCCAAAGTCATCGGAACCATCCATCGCCCAGAGGACACGTGGTGAAAGATCATCATTTCACTGACTGAAAGGTAAAAGGAAGGAGGTTCTCTAACCCCTTGAACTCGCGATAAGAGGAGTCGTGAAATGACCCGAACCATAGGATTCAGAGGACACGTGGTGAAAGATCATCATTTCACTGACTGAAAGGTCAAAGGAAGGAGGTGCTCTAACCCCTCGAACTCGCAATATGCGAAGTCGCAAAATGACCTGAGTCATTGGATCTGGAGGACATGTGGCAAGAGATCAGCATTTCACTGACTAGAAAGTGAAAGGAAGGAAGTTCTCTAACCTTCCAACTTATGAAACATGAAATTGCAATATGATCTGAGTCGTTGGATCGAGGACTAATCTGGGCCGTCAAATCCAGGAGGTGAATGTGGCAAACCATGTCAGCAAGGACAGGTGGCAGACTACGTCAGAAAGGAAACATGGCACAATTAGATAGGGACAAGTGTCAAGATGATTCGACATTTCAAGTACGTGAATATTACGAATCTGAGCGACATGTGGCAGCCACTCAGCTCATGACACATCATCGAGTGACGCAAGAGTTACATCACTCCAGGAGTTTTGCTTCGGGAGTTTTACCATCAACACTTCCCCAAAGTCCCGAAGGCTGAATTCGTCGGATCACCGAGGATCGTGGACCGTTGATCAAGCATGATAAAGGCCCGCAAAGTTGTGAAATCGTGAAGCACCCTCGTGCTTGGCCCTTGGTCATAGCTAGTGGTCGCATTCGTAGGAGAGAAATAAAGGAGCTAGTGCAACTAGGCTCCATTTCGAAGTTTCGCAGATCGGGAATTCTAGAGGAAGGATTTGTGAAAACTCATGAAACATGAAGTCATGAAACTAATATGAGTCATTGATTGTAAGGGAATCGAGGACCATAAATCTGGTCCTGAGGAATTAGTCGATTTGGGGATCGGGAATTCGGAGAAGATAGGTGAGCGAATTCACGAAGTTCGCAATGTCTCGAAGTGCGAAATTGTGAAGTGCATGTTGGCATAGCTGGGGGTCACCGTTGATAGTCACATGAGGGGAAAGAGCTAGCGTAGCTATGCTCTATTTCGTGATCGGGAGTTGGAAGAGTCATAGTGACTCACAACAAACTTGTGAAACATGAAATTGCAAAGCGCCCTTTTGAATAAGTGTGTGGTCATCGTTGATGGTCATGTGAAAGGAAGGGGCTTAGCCAAAAGAGCTAGCTCCCACTGTGTATATCTCTCAGAAAGGGAAAAGGCGCCAAACACATGAACGCACGGAGGTTCTCTCAGTAACTGCCAGAACGAAGTGATTGCATATGCTAGAGAATTCAAGGAGCTATAGGATAACTGCCAGAGGAAACGAAGAGTCTCAAGGTAACGTCTAGTGATGATGAATATATTCGGTAATGACAGAGAAGACGAAGAGTCTCGAATGCCAAAGAGGCTAAGGAATCTCAGCATAATGGCCACTGATGATGAACTCACAGGCAACAGAACTTCCATAGAACATGAAGAGTTGCCATGATGATCATGAGATGACTTGATGTGAGGGAGGCATGCAGAATTGAGTGGAGGCGATTCTGCTATGGAGCTATGAGAGTGCAAGGAGAAGTTACAGTGAAAAATTTGTGGGGTAGGAAAGTGTCACTGTAAAGAGCATGTAGAGACATTGCGCATGAGAAGGCAGAAGGTGCATAGAGAGGATAAAAATGCAAAATAGAGAAGAGATTTGTGTTTTTGCTGAGAGTTATGGATGTGGGTAAAAGCATGATGTGGGTAAGAGTTGAAGCGCATAGAAGAGGAGAAGGGAATAGAATAGAAATGCATATCTGAGAGAGGTAGAGGAGGCCGAGGTGCGCGTGCAGAAACAGAGAATAAGAATAGAAAGCTCAATGAAGAATTTGAGAAGGAAGACATTGATACAGGCAGATCATAGCAGTGTAGCAGAACAGTGATGAGACTAGTAAGATATTGATAAACAATGTATCACTGTAATAAGTTTCAGTAACAAAGTTTTGATAATCAGGGTGGTTGGGAGGTGCTAGGGAGGATTGTTGCCCTCTGAGTTTCAAGTGGGTTCTTGAACACAGGGAGTTTTAGCTTCCATCTGGTTGCAGCCAAAGAAACGAGGGTGGCAGGGTGGTGCAAGGGAGAACATTGGTTCTCTGATATACAGATTGGTTCATGTGTGATTGGAAGTTGGTGCTTCCATCTAGTTGGTGTTGGAACACTCAAGGAGTTGGTGCTTCCTTCTAGTGGGTGCTAGAGAAACCAGAGAGTTGGTGCTCCAGCAAGTAGCAACTTGAAAAACATAGGTGGTAGCCTCATTATGAGTTGCTTTCCATAAGAATGATAATGTACAGAAAATAATTATCATATCAAGAAGAAGAGGTTTTCGCCCTTTATGGGTTTCCTCGGGAAATATTTGTCTTTGTATATTTCATGTGTGTGATTGATGTTGAATATTCTATTTCTGCATTATTGTGATTGTCATTGAGTGTTATGTAAAGAGTTTAAAAGGGTATAATTTTTTAATCACAGTAACAACTAATTCACCCCCCTCTCAGTTGTCCAACACTTCTACTTCTCTTTCTCCTTCAACTTATGTTATTTGGATATTGCACGGGTTTTCTTATGTTGGGACATCTTTTGCGACGTGGTAACAATGTAACAATTGTCTAACTGTTTATCAATTTTGGTTCTGATAAGTTGTCACAATTTCAAATTTAGGTTCTTCAAATATCTTCTCTTTTACCAACTTCAGTGTTGCATCTATCATTGGATTCTCATGTTCAAATGCAAACGTGATCAAAAAAATTTGTTGTATATCTTCCCAATTTCCAGTTCCTTTGCGTAGGTCTAGTTATGTATAATTCCTAGGGATGGATTCTAATGTATGAATGAAGTGATGTGACCATTCCTCTGGTGGTACTAGTCTCCACTGGATTATGCATATGTCTATATGTTCTATGGGTTGTCTTATTCCATCATATTTCTCCATATATTTATTATCCTTCTCTGTGCCAAATCTGATGCATAGTAATCTTTTGCATTGATGTGAATCATGGATATTCTCTTTGTGAGTACCCTACCAATGTGTAGGTGTTTCTTTCAAGGAAATGTCTAAAACAAGTAACCTTTGATTTTCCAAAACTTCCAATACAAATTTTGTTAAAAATTCTTCCAAATCATTTAAACCATGAAAACTTAGAGTTTCTCTTACCTCTGTGCCAATCCATCTTAATGTGAACGTCATCCTTGAGCATATTCTAGTAGATATCTCATGTAAGTGTTGTTTCCAATTATCTAGTCCTATGTCAGAATATGAAGCACAAGAACTAATGCTTATCCAACTAAGCATTCCATTTGTTTCTAGGTTAATGTAATCTTCCTCGCACATGGTAATTCTATAAAGTTGGTTTGTCTCTTCTATAATGAAATTGTTTGTCACAAGTTCAACATATCTTCCACCTTCTGAAGGATCTGATGGTGCTATGACTCTGTATTCTCTTGATTCAAAAATCATCTTCCTGGTCTTCAAGTTGATGATATCCTGATTGTAAAATTCCCAATCTAGTCCCAACAATGTTGGATAAGGTGTAGTATTATCCACTATATCAATTACCTCAAAGTCTTCCATAGTACACACACCCTCTAAATCCACTAGTATGCGTTTCAATATACCAATTGGTATCACTCTATGTTGGTTTGCTAGCTTCAACTATCCATAATTGATCGATGGGGAAAGTATTTTTCCTTTATTATTTTTTACCACAATCCATTCCCTTCAACCAGGCTCCAAGAGTTTTTTGTTGCCAGGGATTTTGCAAAGATGAAAATGTTCTTTAAGCCCCATCCACCATTTCCTTTTGGATTTGAGATATGGTTCTTTGAAGCCATCACTAGGGACTGAGAGTCTTCTTTTCCTGCCCAAAGGAAGTGCAGATCTTTTTGAGAAATTTTGTGTAGAATTCCTTTTGGAACCCAGGAGAGAGAGGTCCAGTAAACTAGAATTGCTTCTATAATTGATTTTAGGAGAATCAGTATTTTGGCTCTAGAGATCCATCTGTTATACCATGGTGTGAACCTCTTTTTGATTTTTTCTAAGAGCCAAGCCCAGACTGCTTTTATGTAATATTATTCCTTAAGGGTGAATCCTAGATACCTAAGGCCTTCTGTTGGTTCCTTTATTTTTACTCCAAGGAGAGAAGAAATTGTGTTTTCTTCATGAAGGGCTAATCCCCAGGCCAAAAGAGAAGATTTATCCTAATTGGTCTTCATTTCATTAGCTAGGCAGAAGATATTGAGGATGTCCTTTAGATTTTCTAGAAAGGAGAGTCTTCCATTGAAAAAAATGAGAATGTCATCTACAAATAGAATATAGGAGAGGGAATAGTTTGGGGAGATTTGTATGCCTTTGAGTTTCCTTTATGTTCCTGCATCTATGATAAGGTGACTTAGGGATTCTGCAACTAGGAGAAAAAGAAGGGGAGAGAATGGGCATCCTTGTCTAAGACCTATTTCAGCTTTGAAGAAAGGACAGGTTGATTTGTTAATGAGGAGGGGAAAAGAGGTGGTGGAGATGTAGCTAAGAACCCAAAGAAAAAAAGAGTGTGAGAAGCCCAAATGAAACAGGAGTAATTTTATATAAAGACAACTTACTATGTCAAATGCTTTGGCGAGGGAGACCAAGGGTGATTTTAAGAACCCCCGCTAAATTTATATATATAACAAATGGGTGAATCCCCATGATACATAGGAAACATTGAAGGCTATTTTATCAATAATATAATATGTATATATAATGTTTTGGAGAATCTTTTAGTGAATTATATAATCTTGTAAAATCTCGACGAATCTTTCACTGAATTATAAAATCTTGTAAAATCTTGGAGAATATTTCATTGAATTATAAAACCTTATAAAGTCTTGGTGAATTTTTGATAAAGTATAAAACCATATGTAATAATAGGAAAATGTATTCATTAAACTGTAATATACTCATTTTACATATTTGGGAAAAGAAACATAATTTGTCCATCCTCTAGACAACACTGCAAGCATCATGGGTTGTATTTGTCAAGGTTCTCATTGTTGTAATTCCTTATGACGCTGGCAATAGACAGATAGGGTAGGAAGCTCCATGTTCACAATACAAATGGTATCATACTATACAGTAGTGATGATGAATTTGAAGGATTGTTGAAATCCTAGTAAGGTGCACCACTAACCACCAAAGAATTATGTTGGATGCGAGTTATCAGATCCCATTGAGTGGGACCTTTCTATTACACAAATTAGATCCAAAAATAACTTAAAGGGTGGTTCCCCTTCTACTTCCAATTACGGCATAAAACATGCCAAAATGTTTCACCCTCTCTATTGTTTCATTATCTCCAAGAAGCACCCTTATGTGTGATAAAAATAGTCAGCTTCTCCTTGGAGGTTGTGCCCTTCCATGAGTCAAAAACGTGAAATAATATCTCAATAAGTGTGCATTGCTGCCACTGGGAATGGGCCTTAAGCAATCCTTATTTCATCACAAAAAACCTTGCAATAATCTCATGAGATATCACCCTACTGTTGGCATGCCTATGGAACCTTGTTGCCAAAAATTCCTCATAGGCTACATCCTTTTGTTGGTTTTTCAAGTCCAATTTAGTGACAAGCATAAGGTAAAAATTGAGGATGATCATGATTCTGAACTGAATATCAACAAGGATCTCAATTGGAATATCTACAATATCATCCCTTAATTTTGCTAATAGAAATCTCTAGTGAAGCACATGTTATGCTAATATCACAATGTATTTCACAAAAGGAATAACATTGACACCGTCTTTCAAAGGAAGTATAAATACCTTATCTAGATCTCCCATATCCATCCTTATGTAGATAATTATTAGCTTCTTTGCAATTACTTTTGAAGGATCTACTACAAGCTTAATACTATGTTTATGCATGTTTTCCTCTGCTAACATATCATGATCTTTCTAAAGTAATGTCGAGGCATAATTTCTACATTTTGCAAAGTATCCAGCTGAAACCATTGTACAACATTTCTTATCAATTCCATTCACATACACAATATGAATCTGCAACAATTTTTCTATACTTTCGGTGTAATCTCTTGCAGTGCATGGATCTATGACAATTCCATTTGGGATGATGGGATAGATTCCTTGATGTCTCTTGAACCATTCAACACACACATTTAATCGAGATATGCCCTTGCATGTTTTCTACACAATATCATATATCCTTTGGCCCTTTTGGTTCTCCTTAATTAACAAAACCCATGCAACTTCCTTATCACTTTATGGCTTGGCCTGATTCAAGTGTCTATTCACAATTTGAAACCATAATACGATAATACTCTACTAAATTAGGTTCTCATTGTACATTCTTACATATAGACTGTACATCTCAGTTTTGGAAGATAGCATTTGCAAATATAGGATAATTCCATATAAATGTTGACGGATTGGAGGGATATGTTCCTAATTTGGCATGAGAAATACCCTGGCACCTTTATCAATCAACCACTTCTCAAAAGAAATCGAGTAGCTCAAAAAGGCACCCTAAGACTTAGGATGTGATTCTACCTTGTATACAACACTATTATAAATGATTTGTCCATAATTCTAGCAATAAATCACCATTTGAGACATGTTTGAGATTTTTTCCTCGAACACCTTTTGACATTTCATTTTCTCAAACCATTGTGATGGTAAGCAAGACAAATATGAAGGTCAAGAGAATTCAAAATACATACACAGGTCGAAGAGGAAGAGGTATAAGGAGAGGCATGATTGACATAAGGTACCTCATCAATCTCAGGTGGAGATATGGTGTGGTTTCATTTGAATAAGAATCAATTACAATGCCCAAGGAAGCTAGAGCCTATTAGCCTTGGTCAATGACCATAGAGGTGATCATGCAATGAAGGTGCTCAAATCCATTCAAGGCTAGGGATTTACAAAAGGCCTCCTTTATACAAATATTAAATGGACTTTTCCTTCCATTGGTCTAGCCCTTGACTTTATAAATCCATGGTTCTTGTCCTCCAAGTTTATTTAATTAAACTATTTTACAAATCGTCCTCATTCAAAAAATTATATGAACAATCATTTTTTCCATATTAATAATACAAAATATTATTTCTCATCTTTACTTTTCATTTTCCCAATACAAAACATGATTTCTCATCTTTAACATTCATTTTCCCAATACAAAACATGATTTCTCATTTTTACCATTCATTTTCCCAATACAAAACACGATTTCTCATATTTACCATTCATTTTCCCTTGTGTCCCTTTTTGTTAGGTAAATATTTTATGGAGGTTTGAGCATGTACTCCATTTTCTTCAAACTTTGGATGTAAATAACCCTTCATAGCTCCAATTTGGCTTCTAGTGACTCTTGGATGAATGATCTTTCAACTCTCTTTCACATGATTTTAGGTGCACAAACTTGGATCATTTTATCTCCTTCAAATATTTGGATTTAAAATGGAAATTTTTCTTCATCTCTCTTCGGATTAATATGCTTAAATTATGCAAGAAGAAGCATCCTTCATTTCAATAGTTTTGGGGCCTAGTGCATACACGCATATTTCTTTGTTTCTTCATTTCTTCATGTACCCTTCACTCTTGCACCAAAACCTACAAAATAAAAATAAAGAGTTTCATAGCCTTTGGGTTGCAAAACATTCATGAGAAAATCATGTTTTAGATCCATGTTAATAGAATGAAAGTTGACAAAAAGGAAATGAGATCCATTTAAAATCATTAGCACAACAATCTTTTCCAAACCCACAATGAGCTTAGCTTGATTCACAAGGCTCAATGCTTGGATTATTGGATCAAGTGTACATGAGTGGTGACATAGTCACAGGAAAAATCTTCATTATTAAAATTTAGTGAATCACTTAAAAGCATACAAGCATGGATTTTTTTTTTATAGTAAGTGAATTGAAGTATGTGAAATGAACCACACTCGCTTCAAATCAATCATCAACTTTCCACGAATCTTACAATTTAAAACTAATGAGTTATTTTCTATGCAATGGAAAAAAGGGATCAACATTATCTTTCGAGGAGAAACTTGCATTTAACATGAACTCTTGAATTTAACCATGGAGACATAAAGCACTATGAAGTCATGCACACAAAAAGTTATTTTAATGCTTCAGTGCATTTTAATCCTCTCATAATCAATCAATGAATGCTTTGATTTATGTTTCATCCATGAATTTAGATAGGTATGAAATCTCCCTTGTCACATAATAAACAAGAAGTGCATGTGAAATACAAAACTTTAAGTGAAATGGCGATTTCAAATTTTATTTTTGCAATCTTGAATCCAATTCAAAAGTAATTTGAAAACTATGTTTTCTTGTATGTGCAATGTATTTATTTGTCTTTGTTGGGTCATGCTCAAAGCTTGTGGAAGAAACAAGTTTTAATGAGTTGAAAAAAACAATATTTTTCTCCACACAAAATAAACTTACCTCTTTTATCTTTGGTCTCATAAACCAACATTATGTGGACCATAATTCATATTTGAACGAAGAAAAAAGTAGATAGAAATCATCCTTCAAGAAAATACATGTGGCTAAAAATTACCATGGATGAGAGAGCAATCTTAGATTCAAAAAAAAGAGTTGAACATGCTGAAATTTAACTTTCTATGCATGTACATGAGGGATAAAAATGAAATTTCTAAGTGTCATTGTGATGAAAATCTTGGATTTTGTCATGAGGGCTGAAAATGCAAATTCCAAGCTTGAGCATGAGAACTAGAAATCCATGTCAAGAAAGCCTACAAAGAGGTGAAAAATTAATTTACAATAAATCCAAACAAAGAGCTAAAGATGCATATTTAAACCTTATTGGTAATCACTCTTGGAAAGAATGATGAAATTGCCTTTTTATCCTTGCAAAGAGAAAGTGGAAAATTCATATTTAAAGCAAGAACAAAAAATTACTTTTTCCTAACAATCCTCAAGCATAAAAATGGAGGAATGTGTAGAATGCAAATATTCAAGTACAATGGTAATTTCAATATTCATTTCAACTCCATTGCCTAACCCCTCCTTAAATTTGAATTGAATTAATAAATTTGTGTGTAATGGTTTTCTTTGGCTCGGTTTGATCATGCTTGCTATGAACATGCAAAATATTGCTTTTAATTCTCAAGCATGTAATTTACATTAAAAATTACCATTTGGCATGTTATGTTATTGATCTTGCATATATTACTTTCTTAGAATAATTTAAATTAAATAAAAAAAAGTAGAATGCATTAGTGTTGTAACCCCACAAGCTTGAGGAAGCTTCTTCAAACTAGATATTGTCTATGATTGCAATTATGTGAGACATTCTCCATGACACAAACCTGAGAGAGAGCCCCTGAGAGGGGTGTGTGGTTCCTATCTGAGACAGAGCTGGAACATAGATATGGCCTCCTCCTTACAAAGAGTTGAGAATAACTCCAGATGACTCTCCTGTGTAACGCAGTGAGAAAGGAGATCTGCAGAGTTGGTCGTGCCTGTGGCCAAGCACAAGGTGAACATGTGAAATCCCAAAGTGTTGGGTGCATCGTCATGAGAACAGAAATGAAGATGATGTATTAGCCTCCTCTGAGTAGAGAGTTGATGAGAAACTCCAAATGACTCTCATGTGCAATGCAGTGGGAAAGAAGATATGTTGAGTGGACGTGCCTGTGGACGAGCACATGTGAATGTGATCCTAGTGGCTGAGCACTTGTGAAGAAGTGGTTCTTCTGTGTAATGCAATGAGCTAGAGATATGAGCATCCCTATGGATGTGCCCCTAGTAGATGAGCACTACTGGTTGTATAAGATCCCTTGCTATATTTTTCAAGAGTTAGACATGCATGTAACCCTAATTGTAATGTAAAGGGTACAGGTCGGCCCCACCTTAATGTAATTGGAAATTAATGTGAAAGATAATTAATATGGTCAATATTAATTATATTATGAGATAGAGAGGTCGGCCCTATTGTGCCAATAGACACTTATGTTGACAGGTTCAATCTAGTATAAGTAAAGGTAAATTCCCCATTGAGGAATTATATCTTTCATGTGAGTTTTGAAATTTCAGCAAGTACACCTTCTTGGGAAAAGTCTGCACCTCTCTTGGGCGCTAGTCTTCTATGGTTTGAGAAACCTCTTGTGTGTTAGGTTTTCTTGGTGGTGAAGGTATTTCTCTTGAAGAATATAGCAAAGGATTTGGCTGGGTTTTCTTCCCTTGTTGAGAAGAGTTTCCCAGGATACTTATTGTGTTCTTATGCATGGTGTTTCTTCATGTGATCTTGGTTGCTGTAACATTATTGGTTATGGTTAAGTTAAATGATAAAATGGAATTAACTTCATGCTAAACCTTTCTTATATAAAAATCAGCATGGTATCATAGCATAGGTCTTGAAGAACCCATTGCACAAGCTACAAGCTTTTACTAGTCATCCCTCCTCTTTTGCAGAATCGTACGACACTCCTAGGTTTTCCAGAAAATCTGTACAGCCCTATTATCTTGGGTTTTTCAACCCCTAAGACTTGAAATTTGAGGCAAATTTTTGCATAGGAGAGTACGGAATCCTCTAGTGCACCTCCATAGACTCTCAGAGTGAAATTTCGAGAATTTTGAAAATTTGGCCTTAGGGTTTCTAGGGTTTCGCAATTTTCTGCAGATTTCTATTTTTAGGGTTTCTGCAGCTCTTTAAAGAATCCTTCAAGATTATCTGTGTTCTTCTGACTTTTAAGGATTATTGTTGGCATTCATAAGCCCAAAAAAACCTAAGGTTTCTAGCCTAGCCTAGTCGTTATATCTTCTAGCCCAGTTAACAAGGGTTGTGAAGAATCTAAAAATATGATGAACAAAACTATGATGGAAAATAATCTTGATGGATCAATCAACTTCAAGTTCCTAGAAGAAAATACTTCAGAAGAAAACTTATTGTGGGTGATACAAAAGGATTTACCAGATATATCTATTTATGAATGGAAGGAAGATGATGTCAAAGACAAGGAAGCAAATAATCTACACAAGCTCTTACATTGAAAGGCCAGCTTCAAAATAACAAGATGACAAAAGGTGACACTGTGACTATATTATTCATGAATATCTCAGAGGACAGAGATCAACCAAATTCCATTGGAGAAATAATATTATCACCCTCAGGTATGCACTTTTATATATATTACTTGTATCATTTTCATGAGGGTAATTGCAAGAGGAAGGAACCTTTTGTTGAAGTCATGGATCCAAAGAGATCTCAATGCATTCAGAGAAACAACACACTGGAAGTAAAGACTCTAGGTTTGATTGTTGTAATTGTCATCCCTCTAACCTATATTTCTAAAGTTTACTACATTACAAGTAGGTCTTGTATCTGTGACAACAATCCTTAAATTGTTTTGATTCTAGAGATGTACTCATTATTCTCCTTTAGGAGATATTCTTGTGTTGGTTCCTTTTTTTTTCTTGTTCTAGACAGGTTAAAAACAAATGAAGATGTTTATCCTTCAGAGGGAGTCACTTGACTCAAAGGGAGTCAAAAAAATTTGAGAAAGAGGAAATAATAGAATCGTCATTGAGGCAACCAATGCAATAATGCATGATCAAAATATTTATATGATTTTATGGGCAGAAGCATGCATGATACAGTACATGTTCAGAACAAGATTCTTCAACAGACTTTGAAAAACATAACTCCCGAAGAATCCTTCACCTGAGTGAAGCCTGAGATTGAACACTTCAAGATATTTGGGTGCCCAGTTTATTTTCATGTACCCAAAGAGAAGAAGTCCAAGCTAGACCCTTTAGGGAGAAAGGATACATTTATGGGATAACAATGAATTTCGAAGACATTCCAAATCGACATCTCTGGTCAGAGACAGATTGAGACAAGCAAAGATGTTGTACTTGAAGAAGAGATAGCCTTTCAAAGATCCTGATAATCTCAAATAGAGATTGATAGTGAAACAATACATTCTCCTCTTTCAGCGTTTCAGAGGGAGACAAACATTATTCCAGCTAATCTAGTTTCTCTAGTTGATATGTCCAGAGATATTGCAGTAGGGCATAAAAGGCTTGCCTAGGCTCAATTTGCTAGAAGGAATAGAAACACACAAGTCCCTCAAAGGACACCTTGAGAAAGAAAAAGAGATTTTTGAAAGCTATCCTTCAGTTATGAGCCACTTCATTGAAGAAACAACAAGAGAAATAGGTATGCCAAGATGCCACAACAAAAGAATACCAGTGTATCTTAAAGAATGATGTATAAGATATTATTCAAATACCAAAAGGGAAGTCTATGGTAACTTCCAAGTGGATCTATAAGAGCAAGCATGTAGCTGATGGAAGTATCAAGAAATACAAAGCCAGAGGATTCTCACAAACAAAGGGAGTTGTCTATGATGAGACACTTGATCCAGCAAGCTCGATACACTTCCATCCGTACTACCATCCATGAATTGAAAATTATATCATATGAATGGATTCTTCATGATTTTGGGTCTTAGAAAGAGTGTTGTTGATCCAAACCTATATTATTACAGTATCGGTGACGAGAGCCTGATTTTGATGACTTGTTCAGAAAGTCTTGTTGTTGAAAACAAGAAAGCCTTGAATTTTGATTTCAAGATAAAGTATCTGAGTATGATGCTCTACTTCCTGGAAGTATGACAGAGAACCAATGAGATTTTCCTGAGTCAAAGAAAATATGTAATGGGAATATTAAATAAGTTCAGTATGACAGAATACAAAAACACTGTGATAGAATTGAAGAAAATGAATGATGATGATTCAGACAAGATTGATCCATGGCTAATTGGATCATTGATATATCTGGTTAACACCAGATCTGATTAATGTTTTGCAATGAATATAATTAGCCAATCCATGATCCATTCGAGACAGACTCACTAGAGAAAAATAAATCATGTATTGAGATATACACAAGGCACAATTTGATATAGTCTGAAATATGCCTCCAAGTGTGAAATTGAGTTTACAGGGATATTCCTATACAAATCAAGCAGAGAGTACAGTGGAACAAAAGAGCACATCCATTTGTTTTCTTACTGTGAATTTTTCCATGATTTCCCGATGCAGTAGGAAACAAAATTTTGTGGCCTTGAGTACCACAGAAGCAGAGTATATAACATCAAGTGTGCGAAGCAATGTGGCTTCACAAGATTCTAAAAGATTTACTTGACCATGAGACAGAATCTATGATGATAACAAGAGCCATGTGTAAATCTCTTTGAGAACCCAGTTTTTCTTGACAGATCGAAACATGTTGAGATGTAATATCATTATATAAGAGATATGATGCAGAGGAAAATAGTACACATGCAGTACCTTCCTACACATGATCAGATTGTAGACATCTTCACCAAAGTAGCTTGGTGAAGAAAACCTCCCTAGTTGAGAGGGAGTGTTGATGACTACATCCAAGAAAAAGTTCAAAGTACATCTGTGTGAGACTTGGCATGATTAAGAATGCCTCCCTAGTTGAGAGGGAGTGTTGATGATTGCAGCTATGTGAGACATTCTCCAGGACACAAACCTAAGAGAGATCCCCTGAGAGGGGTGTGTGGTTCCTATCTTAGATAGAGATGGAACGTAGAGATGGCCTCCTCCTTATAGAGAGTTGAGAATAACTCCAGATGATTATCCTGTGTAACACAATGAGAAAGGAGATCTGTAGAGTTGGACGTGTCTATGGCTGAGCACAAGGTGAACGTGTGAAATAACAAAGTGTTGGGTGCATCGTCATGAGAATAGAAATGAAGATGATGTATTATCCTCCTCTGAGCGGAGAGTTGATGAGAAACTCCATATTACTCTCATGTGTAATGCATGTTAGAATATAATGGATGTGTTCATTTTACCATTGACAATATCTCTATTGTCACCCAAACATAGGCCAAAGCCACCCTCCGAGCACCATAACCTTGACAGAGAATCACTCCGGAAGAAAACCCTAGGCTAGATATCCAAACAAAGGGTAGTGCACCTTTCCCCAAGGATAGTGCACCAACAAGAGCTGATCAGATAGTCCAAACCCTAGCCAAGAGATATTCCAAGCCAAAACGTAACTGCTAGTTGCAGCAGCTGCACCGGCAGCTCTCCTCAAACCTACGCACAAAACTGGGCACTGCAGTGCACACAAGTGTTTCTCTACAATTCTGAGACTACCTGCCAAAATGAAGATTGGCCTGCTGTATTTATAGTAATTCTAGCTAACTGCCTGGGCCGACTTCTCATTATGGGTATCTATATTTTCAGTATATTATTATTTCTTCTGGCCAACTTCTTCTCTTGGGATCTAATAACCTAATACAAATTATCTTCTTGAGCCGACAAGTCTTCTAGGGTTATTATCCAACTCATTAGGGTTTCTTCTTGCTTCTCGGAGTATTCTATTCTCATTAGGTTTACATGTGGAGGTAAATACCTCTCGCAGCTACCATAATATCAACACTCCCTCCTAGCTAGGGAGGTATTACAGGTAATGGTCTTGAGCACAAAACATACCATTCACACGATAGCATCAATATAGTCATCTAGACTATCTCATGACTCGATCATGAGCATCATCATCACCATCAGTTTCATCAGCTGCATCATCTCTTGAAACCATACTCCATCTGAGTAATTAGACATGATGTTGGATAAGTCACTCACACCATAGAGTGATACAAGATCCATTCTTCTAATCTGGACATATGTCTTAGAAGAGTAGATGTTCTGAACCATTTTTCGTCTGGGAAATATCTATCCTTTAATCATTCATCTGGCTGATAATCATTTACCAAACTGTTGATAGTCTTCAAGGTAATTGGAACAATATATAACACAACTGTGTCTATCCATAGTAGTACATAACTACAATCTAGTTGTACACTACCACACCAAGTAGCAAACAAGTACTTGATCAGTAATGTATAGTCACGAATAGTGGAACACATCCACCACAGTAGTATACATCTATTGTCATACAGTCTTCATAACAATCATCTGATATCAACCTGCACAAAAACAATGTTATGATATAAACTGAATCATCTAGTCCAATCTTTCATTCACATCTGTGAGATCTAAAAGAATATCTGCCCTCAGAGTAGAACATCAACGATGGGCTATCTGCCTTATTCTTCTCAAACAAGGAAGAATGATTGTTTTGATTTCTGAACCTAGACCATTCCTCACCCTGGGCCATTCCTCCAACACTAAACAAAGTGTAACCTGGAGAGAATGAATCTTCCCTAAGGAATGTTTTTCCCTAATTGTTGAGCCTGGACCATTCCCCACCCTGGGCCATTCCTCTGGCACTAAACAAAGTGCAACCTGGAGAGAATGAATACACCCTAAGAAATGACTGTCTAGACCATTTCGTTTATTAACCACAAGAGGAAAAGACTATCCTGTGCCAACCTCCAAAATGGACCATTCCTCATGTTAACCACAATGATAAATCGTTGTTCGACGAGGCGGGCCAGTCTTCTTAAGTAACCCTCAAGAAGAGAGACTGCCCTAGACCACTCCCCATGTTAACCATAATGGGAAGTCGTTGTCTATGGTACATCAACAATCTGGACCACTTCCCATGTTAACCACAATGGTAAATCGTTGTTCATCAGAAATCTCAATCCACTTTCCAAACAGGAAAGAATCTGCTCATCCTGGACCATTCTTCGAACTGAAAAATGATTGTCCATCAATCAATAATACATCAGTGCTCCCTCCCAACCTGGGAGTCATCTCTTCCTTTTTCAATAAGGAAGTCATTTCCACGAGCTCCAGCTTGAGTACGCAAACTCTTTCATTTTGAATAGAAGCTTTTACCAAAATGTCTGCTTATCTGCTCATCTGTGTAGATATGTATTGAAGAACCACTTTCTCCTTTCTGGACTTCATCGCGGATAATGTAATGATTTATTTCAAATGTACTTTGGTTTAGAACACTGGTTTTCTTCTGAAGGCTTCATGTAGCTCTGGTCAATAAGGTATATCATTGTTCGATTCCTCTTGCTAGCTCACAATATCGTGGCAAGAGTCAAACTGGAACATATCCATGTGGCACTTCTTCTGTCATCATGAGATCTTTGTCATGGATTGGAAATCCATCATCCTGATCTTTTGAATAATCATTCTGATATAATGTCTCTATTATAGAGAATCTTCACCATGCTTTTGTTGTGCACTGGAGGTTCTCTACCAAGTTATCTTCTTCCATCTGCATACAAGGTTCTATGCCTCAAAGTCTTGAGGTTGCTCTTCATACGCTCTTTATTCAATTTTTATGGAGAACATTCTTTACATTCATCTGATGTAGAACTCCAGCCCATGGATATTGTGGATGATATAATGACTCATGTAGAGGCATGTTTGATTTACTGGAACAAGTAATCATCATAGTCTTATCCCTAGTTCTGGATCTTGCAATGCTTGCATATATACACTGTTCTTCACCACAACTTTCAGTTGATTGTTTTTAGTGAGTTCATATCAGGTTGGTAATCTTGTGATTCTTAATACAGTGATTGGTTGTTTTGAATTATCTTTCTTTCTTGGAATCTTCATGTTCTTCCTTATGTGTTTCTTTAGTTCTTAGTTCCATGGAGTTTCTTATATATTCCATGCCCTAAAGATTCCATTTCTTTCTTTCATCATAGGATCACGGATGTGGATGGACAACCAAGGATACTTTAAGGCTTCTCTTCGAAGAAGACTTCTTCTGAGGTTGAACTGGACACGTATTGTCTTTCATGGCTGATACCATGGATATATACTTCATCATCTTTAATGGATCATAGGATTAGATCCCTCCTAATCCTTGCTTCATGTATGAGTGCATATAATAGGCTCCCTCTGTCTAACAGAGTCCACACTTCCATCTACATCCTTATTGTATTTTGCAATTTATAATTGGCTCTCTTTGTCTAAGAGAGTCCACGCTTATGTCTTATTGTCTTCTACAAAATGTCATAAGTCTTTCACTAATTTCCTCTTGATTGTTGACTTCTTTTTGTCTTTGCTTCTTCTAAGTCTCTTCATGATTGATTTGACTTATCTTGAAATAGATTCCACATGATTTGTTTGACGTATTTCATCCTTTCATGTGTATTATCTAATGATATCAATCCTTATCTTGTTGCTCGTCCATAGGTATAGTTCTTCTTGGAACACATTATCTTCCAAGAGATAGATATACAAGATATGTACAAAGACGATGCAAACAAGATATGTACAAGAAATAAGAAGAGTATCGTTACCTTTAGAAGAAGAAGTCTCTTTCATCCTGCTTAGTATTCTTTGTAGGTTCCTTTTCTTCGGCAATTGATGCTTCGTGTTTCTCCTTCCTTTTCTTTAGCTTGGGACAATGATTTTTGTAGTGACCATACTTTCGACAGTTGAAGCATTGTATTTCTGAAATATCTTTCTCTTGATTTGTATTCCTCTTTGAACCAAACTTCCTTTTGATCCTGAAGTTCTTGAATATTATTGTGAAGGCTTGATCATCGTACTTATTTTGGGGTTTCTCTTTTGCATTGATCCTTGATTCTTCTTGAGCACAACAAGTCCAAAGTTCTTCAAATTTCAGATACTCCTTTCTTGTGTTCATGATTGCGGAAAATGCATCCCACGTCTTGGGAAGACCATTGAGTACTATGTTTACCAATTCCTTCTCTGAGATGATCTCTTCAATAGCTTGTAGTTTATCTCTTAACTGAGATATTCTCACAAAATATGATGTTATGTTGTCCTCATCATTCATCTTCATGTCACGGAGCTCATTCTTCAGACTCATAACTTGTCCAATGTTTCTGACCGGGAAGAGATTTGTTAGGGCATCATACATCTTATTTGATGAGTCAAGATGGGAGATGTAGGGTATCAAGTGGTATTTTATATATTCCACTATGATACTCATAGCATTGATGTCACCGTCTTTGAACTTCTCCATAACTGCAACGTTTTGTGGTTCCTTCTCTTTTTCTTCTTCAAACACTAGTTCCATGATCTTTCCTTTCACGATATTCAGCACTTTATTCTTGGAAAGGATGAGGTCGATCCTTTTCTTCCACGCTCTGAAGTTAGAAGCTCCATCTAACTTGTTCTCTCACTTCATAGAGTAATTCATGGCTACTTTGACTTGGTCAAACCTAGATTTGACCAGAAACTCAAACTTGATGTCTTGGCTTGCTAAGAGTATCAGGAGATGCGCTAGGCTAGGGTGCACTGATCTGTCTAGAAATTAGTTCAATCCCTTCAATTAAGGTGCCTCAACGAGAGGATTGGGGTTTCTGCAACTACACCTGCTAGTAACCCTAGCGGCAGTGCTATGGTGACTTCTCCTACTAGAAACCCTAGCGATAGTTCTTCAACGAGATCAATATCCTTACGGCTATGTTTCCTTCTAGCGGTTAGACTGAATGAAGGAGGTGTGGTCCCATAACCTGTTAGAATATAATGGATGTGCTCATTTTACCATTGACAATATCTCTAGTGTCACCCAACCATAGGCCAAAGCCACCCTCTGAGCACCTTAACCTTGACAGAGAATCACTTCGAAAGAAAACCCTAGGCTAAATAGCCAAACAAAGGGTAGCGCACCTTTCCCCAAGGATAGCGCACCAACAAGAGATGATCAAATAGTCCAAACCATAGCCAAGAGATATTCCAAGCCAAAACATAACTACTAGCTGCAGCAGCTGCACCAGCAGCTCTCCTCAAACCTGCGCACAAAACTGGGCACTGCAGTGCGCACAAGTGCTACTCTACAATTCTGAGACTGCCTGCCAAAATGAAGACTAGCCTCCTGTATTTATAGTAATTTTGGCTAACTGCCTGGGCCAACTTCTCATTCTGGGTATCTGTCTGTTCAGTATATTATTATTTCTTTTGGTCGACTTCTTCTCTTGGAGGCTAATAACCTAATACAAATTATCTTCTTGAACCGACAAATCTTCTAGAGTTATTAGCCAACTCATTAGGGTTTGTGTGCAATTTAAAACAGTTCAAAACAGATCATAATAGAGCCAAGTCAAACAAAAACCTATTTGGCCTAGAAGCAATTGATAACAACCTAAAATAGTCATACTGGGCAAATACAAAAGTTATTGCATAGCAGGGCACTTTGTCCATTCAAAATTGATAAGACCATAAAAAAATTATTAACTATACCAAAATATGCCTACTACATAATAGGGCATTTAGCTTTTCTAGAGATGGTAACAACAAAATCAAGAGAGTGTTGCAAGATTGATAACATAAGTGATTAAGAGCAATTGATTTTCTACTAGTATATCAATATAGAAGAGAGGAAAAACAGTTGGCAAATTCACAAAAACAATATTGATAAAATCCCTAAAATAAGTTTATATTCTTATCAAGGTAGAGTCCTATGATAACTCCTCAAAATTGCACTTCTAGGAGAAAATTTGGTTGCAGTCCTTTCATATCACTAATAATTTGTAAGTTGCAAATTCTTTATTTCATTTCCAGATTGATAAAATACTAAATATATTTTAAGGCTTAAAAGTATCTAAATAAAATGCGAGAAAATTGCTTCATTTATCAGTATTGCAAACATAGTGGAAGAAATTGTAGGGTGGTGTGAATGGGTTCACATATAAAAAAAATTGAGGAGTTATTTTACCTAAATATTAACACTAAATTGTTGGTATCGCATCATAGTTTGTCCTGTAGTTTTTTCACTCGAGTATGAGGTTGATTGAAGTATGCTACAAAGAAGTATGATGCTTCGAAGTTCAACCTTGATGCTTCTTTGTTTGAAAAATAATTAGTATAAATACAAATAAATTGATGTCATAAATGATGATCAAGATCTAAGTTTAAATGAAACTGATATGCAATCTCCCACTTGGGTCGAGAATGAAAGGAAAGTTAGTATGGATGTCGAAGTGAAAGAGACTAGAGTGTACGTTGAGTTTGTGAAGTTTTCCCCTTTCATTGTTGTACATTTTATTTTAAAGAAGATGTTAATGAAGCTATAAGATATTTTCTTGTACACTGTGAGGGTGACCCCATTGATGATCCTGATAGTGAATCCTTGAAGGAAGAGGAAATACAATTGTAGCAATCTCTCCTTGATGATTTCGACATCATTTCTATGGAAAATGAAAGGGACATACCTCACATTGATTGCTTCAAATTTATGCACCAAGGAAGATGTTATGAACATAAATATACATATAAATAGATATTAATAAAATAATAATTAAATTTGTGTTCAATACGATTATTATTGATGTTAAAAAATAGATTGTCAGAGCTCTGCTAGGGTTTGCACGGCATAGAGTTTCTACACACTGTATGTGTTGCCTACGGTGATGTCAGCCCCCCCTCTGCACCAAACACCATTTCATTGTACCCGCATTCCTTGATGGTATTGTCCATGCAGTATGACATCAAACGGAGGGGTGACAAACCCATCATACCTAAATGTCGCAGAAAATGAGATGGATGGCGTCAGAGCCAGGCGGCCCTGCTTTGAACCATCATCGAACCTCAGAGAGAACTTGTTGAAAAAAGAACAAAGCAATGGGAAAAGCATGGATATGGAAGCCGATTCATCACATCCAAAGGAATCTCGAAACTAGGTATCATGTAAATGCATACCACAAGCACAAACAACACCAAAATATGTAATAAAATACACAAGAGTAGGAGAACAAACGTTGTTCATGAAAGACCATGCTCTGATTGGAAAATTTTTAGGGATATGGCATTCCGAGAGGGATCTCATAAAGTGGATCAAACACTGGTGGAACCCAAAAGGGGACTATGAACTGCAACTGAGCTCCAAAGGATTCTTCACAATCATATTCTATAGCTTGGAAGATAGGGACAGGGTTTTTGAGAATGGTCCATACTTCTACAACTCGGTGGGGCTTTATCTACGTTTCTGGACAAATTGATTCAGCCCGGAGAAGGAGGAATTTTCATGCGCCCCAGTCTAGATCTGCCTGTATTCCCTCCCCCAGGAGTTCAGGCTAGAGGAAATCCTAACAGGCATTGGAAACACGTTGGGCTGATATGCCAAATCTTCAGAGGCCACGAAGAAAATAAAATACACTTCCTATGCTCTATTGACGATTAAAATCGCAACGAGGTTTTTTTCCCGCAAAGTATTGTTAAATACTATTATTATAAGATAACGATATATCTATAATACTAGTAGGTGGTACCTCCTTATAGATTGGAGTATCAGATCTAGTTCTTATTTGATGTTATGTTGTTGTTCGATACTGCTTACAGGTTTGAGCATGATTGATGTTCAAATTTTGGTTCTATTCACACCAAATGGGTGATGGAAAATTCATGTTATGTGTGAGTGTCCTTATTTTAAACTCTCATATCCATGTCACGAAGGCTTATGTGAACTGTTATTTTTATTGCACCATGATCTATTATATGTTACACCTGCACAAAACATGTGTTAGTCATGGAAAAGGATAAGAGACCTATGGAAAAATCTAAAAGGGAAATTAAACTATGTTACTATGCTACTATGCTACACTACAGCATTAAATTAAATGTATTGTTGTTAGTCCTAGCTAACAGGGTTAGTGTCTATACGATTTATTGTCTTATATGGAAAAACATGTGACATGCATTATGATTGGAAATGGTTAATATGACAGAGGGTGGTGCATTTTGGATGTTGGTTTCGATGCATGGATTAATTGAATGAATTAATGGAATATTGGGTTGGCGTGTACTAAGGAATTCAATGACTGGAGGATGGAGGCAGCGTGCATTTACTTCACGTCACTCCATACCCCTCCCACTGGTTGTCACCCTGGCTTGGCTATTTTTCAATTGTGTTCATTGTGGTTAAGCTCTAATTTTCAGGCAAACGAAGAACCGCTCGGCCAAGATCATGTTTTTAAGGATTTTTGTTACAGGTATGTATTTTTCGCCATCCATAAACCCGCTCTGGTTATGAAATAGGTATTGGCTCGGTGATGTATGAGTCTGTGCTTTTCTTAAGACCAGAAACTGTGTAAACTTGTGATATTTATCTGGAATGGATGATTTGTGTGGTTTTCATTGCAATAATGGTTGAAGTCACAAGTTCATTGATTTTTCTGAGTATTAGTAGCCATGAAGGCTCTCTATCGTCCTTATTGGTTTTGGGTGGAGAGTTTCATTCAGTCCCGATTTGCTGGTTGTCCCCACATTTTTCTTGTCACCATGCCCGGTCGTTTTTTTGTTATGAGGTTGTTGGGTTTGTTTCGAGCCACCTTGTGCAATTGCATATCGTTTCACCTGGGTATGGGTTCATTCATGATACTAATGTTTTCACAGTGGGTTATGATGGATATCATGCCAAGGGGACTTCTTAAGGTTGATTGTTATTTCGTGGATCTGTTTTATCTCAATATTCTTTGGGTTGATTGGGAAAACCACGAGGGTTATACCCTGCATGTTCTCGGTGTTATTACAGACCAAAATGAATCCTTTACTCCTCTATTCAAGGTCTCCCCTATGTCGTGAACTGTCACCCTCTCTACGAATTTATTGGTGGTATACCCTGTGTGTTCACTGTATGGTCTCGGAGGTTCTTACCTGTTGTTGGGGGTCAACTCCAGTTCCCTCGTGTTGGCCCACAAAGCGAACCCTTAATTACTCAAAGCCTGGATTTTAATAAATGGAGTCGGTTATATCATGTCGGGTATATTGTTGATTGTTATGAGTTAGTGGTGTATCATCGACAATGTTCGATTGTTGGCTCGTCTCTGTTGATTATGTTGACAGTGGTTTTGGTTATTTGTATTTGGTCACTGCATTGGCTATTATAACAATTGAATCGATAGCTCAACATGGTTAATTGGTTGATTGGAGAAATTGGATTGAATACACAGTCATTGTCTCTTATATTGTAATTATTGAATTGTTAACCCATCATTAGTTTATAATTGATTAAGTCACAGCAATGCTTCATGCATGATGTGTTGGTATGTGTGGGATTTCTACAGCATGTTAGGTTGAGTTGATGCTTGTTGTGACTGTGTGTTTTAAATTTCCAAATGGCAGTATTGCAATCGTGATAGTTGTGGCATGGTTATCCAATGTATGTGCTATGGATATTATTTGATTTCACCATCAGAGATGGTCACGGTTTTTTAATAAATATGGTTTTGTTGCAATTTGATCAAATTGAGGAATGGGATTGGGCATATTGTCGTTGTCTCCCTATATTAGATTGATAGTTTAGCGTTGTTTGATGTTTATATTCAGATTAATTAAACATGTACAGTCACAGAAATGCCCTTGCATTTTGTTGAATGGTCTGTGTATCCTACAACATCGTATAAGTTGAAGTGGTGATTGTTGTGTTTTTAAATAGCAGGTCATGGTTATTACAATTTGATATATTGATGATTGTGTTTTGGTTGTCCATTGTGTATGTTTGATGGATATCGTGCATTGTTTCAGATATGGGCACGGATTTTGTGACAGTATGGTCTCATTACAACTTAATGGTTAAATGGACTTGAGGAATGGAATCGGGCACAATTTTTGTGTCTGTGTTTGATTTGAAGAAATAATTCATGGACAGTGGTTGATGTTTTGATGGAACAGAGTGGAAACAAGTGATTGTGTGTTCATTTAGAAATTGTTTTAAATATTAACTGGGACAATTGGGAAGAAACGGAACTCTCTACGGGCTATTGTGGAAGGCATATTGTCTTGTTTTGATGACATTGTGTTAATGATTTGATTGCAAACAGTGAGCAAGTTAATGCACATAATTGATTGAATTATAAAGAGTAGTTGTTTAATTGATCACAGTGATTATTTGGTTGGTGTTGGATCTTTTACGTTTGATATAGAATGGTTTTATGGATTATTTAATTAATTTTATGAACAGTATCCGCTCTCTTTCCCTACCATTATTTCAATTTTCGCTAATTACAATCCCCTCACCTTCCCACATTCATTTTTCACTCCATGTTCTTAAAATATAATTATAGTTAAGAGAATTATGTATTGTAATAATTTGAAATCACAGTTTCTTGGTTGGATCACAGTGATATGTTCTTTGGTTTACATTACAGTTGATTGTTTGTTGTCTTTGAGAAGTAACCATGATTATTTTTCCCCTCATTTTAACATTGTTCTCTCAATACAAACCCCTCGCATATCCCATAAACTTTTTGTTCACCCCCTGATCATTGACAACAGTTAAGCAATTTGTATGGATTGGATTGCATGAGTCTGGTATGTTGTTGAACCAAGATTTATTTCATATTTTTAAGGAGTTTTCATGCATGGTTGTTAAAAGAACTATTTTATAATCAATCATGCATGCATGAATGAGATTTTTCAGTCGAGGTAGCCATGGTAGAGGTAAATGGAACAGGGGTCCTAAAAGGCCTAGATTCTCCATTCACTTTGATGTTGACTCGCAAGAGTTAGGACATCTTTTTCAAGCTGGGTTTTTCAATTGAATTGGAAAAGGAGTGGTCCAACCTAGGACTGAAAGGCCTCCATTCCAAGCTCCACAAGCCCCTGGTATTCCCATACCCCCTCATATCTCATTGCAACCTGAGGTTCCCAAAAATGACGGATGGCAAGAGATTGTCCACCCAGCAGTCTCCCAACATCGTGGTTGGCCCAATTTGTCTTTACCTGCTCCCTCGCCTATCAATCAGATTGTCCAAGTTGTCTCTGTCCACTCACCAGTTCAGTCCTCACATGCTAGCAAAATTTTGAAAACTGAGGCCCGCGATGCCCCTGATAAGGAAAAATCCACTATTGCCCCTTCCTCCCCCTCCAATGGCTCTGATAAATCTGTGTCCTCCCGGATGCAATTGAGGGACGATTGTTCTCAAGTGATCGGTGAGATTAGGCCTAAAGGATCATCATAGCCAAAGGCAAATTCAGAGAGATCAAAGGGTGAAAGTAACAACAAGGGAAAGATTGCATCTTAGAGTGGAAAACATGGTTTTTGAGTTTTATTTTATTTATTATTGATGACAGTTGACTTCAGAAGTTTTGGACAACATGCTTTCTTTGGATATATGAGTAATATATTTTTGAAAATAATTTCAAATATCAACGAGATAAATTGTCAAATAGGAATGTGATGATGGGAGTCACAAGGATGGATGTTTTGTTTAATTAACTAGTTATGTTATGTTTATTAAGAGATAAACGGAGTCACAAGGGGTCCCACCTACTAGTTATTATTTATTCTAAAACCCTTATTATGATTTATTACTTTTCCCCCTAACTAAAAAGTTGGTTGAGTTTTTAGTTAACTTAACTAATGAAGTAGTTCAACTACTTCAACCAATTCTAATTTGCTTAAAGGAAAAAGTAAAGGGAGGAACAAGAGGAGGATAGAAGGAGAAGAATACTAAGGTTTTCTCTTTGAGTTTATGTTGAGATAGTTCAGTTTTCATTCAATCCTTAATTTATCACAAGCCTAATTCTTTTTTATGATAGCAGGGTCTTATTGTAGACAGCAAGATTCATGGTTGAATTACATCATTCAGACACTTGTTTTTCAGAGGTGTTGATCTATCTTTGATAGTCTGTGTAGACTTGTTTGTTTGTCAATTAGTTTTCATGACTGACAAAGGCTATTGTGCATAGTCGAGTGGGAAGCAATATGTGGCAAGTTGATCTAGCTTTTAGAGTTCAATTTTTTATTTTTTGTAAGAGGTCCTTTTGTATGTTCCATCGGGGACGTCTAATTTTGACTTTGGTCCAAAACTTCTTCACGATATTTTGTAAAGAGAATGATTCTTTGGTGAATTGGAATGAAATAAAGGATTTCTTTATGTCTCATCTATCTTCATTTTCATCTTGGTGTCTTTACTTATGTCTCTACATTTATTTCAGCAACTGTTATATTCACAAAATCATATAAATAATGAATTTTCCAGTAAGCTTTTATTTATAAAAAGACTAGCCTAAGAACTTGTAATCAATACTTGTGAGTTAGGATATTAATGTTTATGGCTATAAACATAGAGTGGAATTCCCGTCTATTTTACTTTATCCAAGAAGAATTTGAAAATTCTTGAGTAAGATCATTTCATATCTTTTCCTCAACATGCTCGAATCTGTGTCTACATGAATATCTCAAAAACCCTCCCAGGATTGGTTACCATAGAATATCAGGATGAAGAATGGACATGGACCATAGACTATGATCACATCCCCTTCATATGTCAGAAATTCCATGAACATGGGCATCTCTTCATAGAATTCCCTCTCAATGCACTAACATAGCCAGTAGCAGAGGAAATGCAGCAAGATGGGTCCACCCAGGTGCAAGGGAGAAAAAAGCACGCAAAAAAAAAACAACGCAGATGGGAAACAAGAAAATCCCAACCAAAAACTCCTTTGATGACCTTAGCAAGTTACTAGATGCAAAGGAGCTAGAAAACCCCCAGAGAACGAAGGCACCAGGGAAGGGAACTGGCAAGGAAAAGAAAACCCTTGAGCCAGTTTTAGAGCAGATCCCATGCCAGAATCCCCAAACTTATGCTAAAACAGCAGCAATCCCAGACCAGGATGATGGTGACATCATAATGTAGATAGATGAAAAGTAACTCACATACATTGACCTAGATGAGTTGAAGGATGCCTTCAACCACAAAGAACTACAATCCATTTCGGTAGAACAACTCAGAAAATTCCATAAATTCTTGATCGAATCCATGGCAGGAGACACCTCACGACTTTGTGTACAACTGGAGCCTGACCCAGATCCCAAACACAACCCGAAAGAAAGAAAGAGAAGGGGTCGAAAGACTGCACAATAGCTAATCAAAGAGGTAGGCAATTTCATGATCAACTCAGGGAAAATATAGCACCTCTCGGAAGGTTTTTTCCACATCCCCCCGTAGTTAATTATGATGAAGATCATTACTTGGAACATTAGAGGTCTCAATGGAAGATCCAAGAAAAGGATTCTTTGAAACTGTATTAAATCAGAAAACCCGAATATATTATTACTTCAGGAAAAAAAAAGTGCAGGTAGTACCACAGAGGAAACCTTCAGAAGGTGTTGGAGGCATTGAAACTTCACCTATACCGACTCTAAAGGGGTAGTTGGAGGATTAGCCATTCTATGGAATCCAACCACCATCATCCTAGAACCTACCTTCTCAATGGTGGGAACGCTTACAACTAAGTATAGAGTCATAGGATCAAGTAAAGCAGGCGTCATAACAAATGCTTACAGTCCTCATCTCAACTAGGAAAAAGATCACTTCATCAACAATTTGTCCTGCATTAACACTCTTTAGGGACAAGATCAGTGGATATTGGGGGGAGACTTCAACATCATCCTCGGCTTAGAGGAAACAAGTGGGGGCACAAAATGCCTGGAACAGGAAATCTATAAGTTTGGGCACCTTATAGACAACCTTAACCTAATAGATGTAGAGACCAGAAATGGTCCCTACACTTGGAATAAAAAGCACACATGGACTCAACACATTTCAAGTCTTCGAGATCGCTTTCTAATTTCGGAAAACATAATGCTTGAAGGACCATTTATTGAGGCATACATACTACCCAAGGCTGGCTCAGACCATTGGCCAGTCCATCTCATGGTGGACAACATGGCAACTCCAAAGTTCAAACCCTTCCGTTTTGAGAAATTCTGGCTAACCCACCTAGAATTCTTGAAACTCTCCCGAACCTGGTGGGCCAACGCAAAAATAGAGCATGGAATGCGGATGTATAAATTCCAACAGTGGCTTAATAATTTCAAACAATAATTACGGGACTGGAACAAAAACATTTTTTGGAACATCTTTCTTGCAAAAAAAACCCTAGAATAATGTATGGAGGAGGTACAATGAGATTTCATTGTCTCGGGCTACTCGGAAGCATTGTTATGGGAGGAAACCACCCTGAAAAAGAAACTTGAGGAAAGACACAAACAGGAGGAGATCCTTTGGAGGAAAAAATCTCGTGTTCAATGGCTTAAGGA
Source organism: Picea engelmannii (assembly GCA_009831015.1). NCBI lineage: Eukaryota > Viridiplantae > Streptophyta > Pinopsida > Pinales > Pinaceae > Picea > Picea engelmannii. The sequence goes on from ML795835.1 coordinate 180,074, forward strand.
AGGGGGAAAAAACACAAAGTTCTTCCACCTCTCCATGATCCACATAAGGCACATCAATCGCATAACAAAGCTTGAGGACTCACAGGGTAACACTCTCATGGACCATGCAGTCATAGAAGAGGAATTGGTAAGATACTACAAAGAACTTCTTTCAGAACCCCCTTGTGGATAGGACGCCATCCATCAGAAGGATCACTCATCATATCCCCACCCTCATCACCATAAAGAAGAATGTCTCCCTCATTAGACTGATCATGCAAGATGAAGTGGACTAGGATATTAATGAAATGCCACCAGGAAAATCCCCAAGGTCGGATGGCTTCACCACAGATTTATTCCATTACTGTTGGTTGATGGTCCGCGAAGAGGTTTTTTCACTAGTGGAGGAATCCATAATCTCAAAGCAGGTACTCTCAGCTCTTAATGCCACTTTTCTCACTCTGATCCCTAAAGAAGAGAGTGTTACCAATCCAAAGTAGTTTTGACCAATCACGCTCTGTAATGTCATATACAAGATCATAACAAAAGTCATAGCACTCAGGCTCAAACCTATACTCCCTTGCATCATCTCTAAGGAACAGTCATGTTATGTGGAGGGGCGACACATCATGGATAGTGTAATCATGGTGCATGAAATCATCCACTCGCTCAAGACTACCTGCACACTAGGTATGCTCATAAAACGTGATCTTTCTAAAGCCTTTCACAAACAAAGCCAGCATTACATGTACTCGGTTCTCTCATCCTTTGGGTTCATCTCGGATTGGACAGAATATATCATGGAACTCACCTCTTCTACTTTTTTCTCCATCCTAGTTAATGGGGTTCCCTCTAATCCCTTCTCCCCTTCACGAGGCATACATTAAGGAGATCCACTCTCACCTTTCCTCTTCGTGATCATGGCAGAAGGGTTGGGGAGGTATATTTCTGCCTCAATTTCCAATGGAACCCTACAAGGCCTCTCTATTCATGGGCTCCAACTTGCATTTTACCATAGCCAATTTGTTGACGATACCTTGCTTCTAAACACCCCCACTACTATGGAAGTGGCCAAACTTCGCACTATACTCTCATATTTCAGTGAAGCCTCTCATACCACCTTCAATCTAGAGATGTCACAACTCTTCTTCTTCAACACGCCAGTAGCAGCCTAATGGCACATCTTCCATCTCCTTGACATCCTCGGGTACTCCCTTCCATCCAAATACCTTGGCCTACCCCTCATAGACTCGGCAGCTCTCAACACCTCCTCGAACTCCCTTCTCCTCTCAATATCCAATCACCTCAGCTCTTGGACCTTCAGAACCCTTAACCTCCATACGAGGCTTTTCCTCCTCAAGTCGATGCTTCAAGCCATCCCGGCCTACATGTTCTCATCCCTAGTGGCCCCACAAACGGTCATAAAAATAATAAGGAATATTCATAGGAACTTCCTCTAAAATGGCCACAAACAGGGCAAAACATGGGCCCTAGTCAACTGGGATAAGATTTGCAAACCCAGAGTTCTAAGGGGGCTTAGGGATTTGTGACCCTAGGAAACTTAACAATGTAATGGGAGTGAAAACCTGGTGGAGATGGCTCAAATATCCTCATGAACTTTGGGCGTGACTCTGGAGACAAAAATATACTCCAAGCCTGCAACAATAAGAACTAATAAGGCTTGATGATCAGATCCAAGGCTCCAACATTTGAAATGCAGCTTGGCCCAATCTCCCACTCATTCAAAAGCACACTTTCTAGGAAGTAAGAAATGGACGAAGTGCACAGTTCTGAAAAGATGCCTGGCAACAACTCCCTCCCATACAATCACTGAAAAACATGTCCCCCTACCAGTCCTACCTTATAGAATTAAGAGATCTCAAAGTTGTTGACCCATGGATTAACATCCAACATAACACCCCCTGGGGCAGTTGGAAAATGCTACCTCAAGATCTTCATCTACCAGAAAATGTTGAGATGCATCCTTGGCAAGAAATAATGGATAATAGGAAAATCTGCATTAGCAAGGACAAGGATATCCCCTATTGGGGATACTCAACAAAGGGAACTTTCATGATCAGGGAGGCCTACCAGCTTCAAGAGAACTTTCAAGCATGGGAAAAAGATCACATTTGGCACATAATCTCGAAGACCAAACTCTAGCCAAAGGTTTCTACCTTTCTCTGGCTCCTGGTACAGAATAGGCTCCTCACCTGGGACAACCTAAGGAAAAGAGGCTTTATAGGGCCCTCCATATGCCATATATGTAATCAACAGGAAGAAACCATGGAACACTTATTCAATCAATGTCAAGTCAGCAATAGGATTTGGGACCAAGCCACTACCATCATGAGGAAAAAAAAGAGTGACAGAACCAACATTCCAAGTACTTTAAGAAATTTGGGCTATGGGGATTATCAAAGCCCGATTCTAAATAGAATCTAAAAAAATTTGTTGGGGCTTATCATTTGGAAATTGTGGAAAGAAAGAAATAGGTGTATCTTCCACTCTCAACCCTCTTTCCTCTCAGATGTTTGGGACAGAATCACCACTAGCATTTGGGAAACAGTTCAAATTCATCCTTGGAATCTGTAGGACTTCCCAAATGCCCCTTAAACATTCTCACCACCTTGAAGAAATCCAACCCAAATTTTCCTTTCTACTCTCCAACCCCTCAACCCTAAAATTCGATGGAGCATCCAAGGGTAATCCAAGACATGCAAGCTACAGAGTGATCATCAGAGACAATGCAGGGAAAATCAAGTGCCTTAAAGTAGGATTTATGGGGTATGACACGAACAACTCAGCTGAGCTCTGGGGCCTCATAAAAGGCCTCCAACTTTCCCGTAGCCTCAACCTACAACCCCTAATAGTAGAGGGATATTTACAAATCATCATCTATCTGGCTACCAAAGTTATCCAAGGTTCGGATCCAGAAAAAATCACTGTCAGTTGGTGCCTTGTAGGTCCTCTCTCCCTTATACAAGCCTCACTACTTCCTCCCTTCACTATTATCCCCTCACACATCAAAAGGGAGGCCAACAAAGTAGCATATCAACTAGCAAATGAAGGATTCATTACCCAGATAGAGATCCTCATCCTTAATACCCTGGATCATCAAGACTCACAACTCCTACAGTAGTGCCAAGAACTGGCTCTACAAGACAACCTCTCTCCAGATGGGGTGACACATGGGCCACACATGTCAATGGATAGGGTGATTACGATGGCAGTTAAAGCCCCTCGTTGTCACCCTTCCTCCATGTCTAGTCATGATTATCCACATGCATAAGATCCAAGCCTTAGTGCGTCGGGCCTTAATGGAAGCTCGGGCTCGGCTCCTTGGCTTCAGTACAATTTTGGAGATTTCCATTACACCTTCTCTAATGGCTACCAGATCCATCAATGCCTCTGTCCTCCTGGTATTTTCACTATGTGGGAATTTTTATATGGGGCACTTGGGCCCAAATCCCAACATCATTTTGTTAATTATGCTCTGAGATTCAACTTGTTCAACAGTTTTTTCTGCTTGCCTAGTACCCTACGCATCCATGCCACGAGAACAAGGAAATCCCCAATGAGGGTATGCCTAATATAGCAGGTTTGGACGTCACAACCGCCCAGGGCCTGCCTCTCGATCTCTCATGCCAGGTGAAGACCATTTGGGCTCTTCGGGGCAGAATTGGTTTGCGCAGACTCCTTCAAAGCCTTGGCCTCACCATGGCCCGAGACTTGCCTTTCGAGTTCTAGTTTCACACAAGGACCATCCGGGTTTCTCTATGAAAAATTGGTTCACGCAAGCTCATCAGGAGCCATGTCCTCCCAGCACTGAGAGTCTCTAAGGTGAATGCTTAGTGGAAGAATAATTTTCTCCCAATTGGGAGGAATTCTTGCCTTTCCTACCTTCAACCGCCCTGGAGAACCAACCCGCCACCTGCACCACCAGTCCATTTCAGGAGTCAGTTTCAATGGGATGCATAGTGGAAGAAGAAGCCTTACTTCTAGAGGACCACTCAGGGCACAATTTCGCTGCCTCCATGGAAGAAGACCCTGTCTCGAACTCTGTTTCTTCCTTTGACTCTGTTGTTGCCACTTTGGAGGAAAACCAAGCTCAAGAGGACCATAGTCACCCAGCTCCAGAATCCTATAGACTCGCGGAAGACCACCTGGTCTCAATATTTGAGATGAGAAGGGACCTGGCCGAGCAGCAGCATCGCCAGAGTTTCTTCAGCAAACGTTTAGACGCCCTGTATGATTCCCTGTCAAGCAAGCCTAAGAAGATTCGTTTCCCGATGTGTTTTCATTCCTTTGCCTTTAGACTCCGTCAATATGGATGCTCGGGATCGCCACATGCATAGCATTATCATAGGTTTTTTTCTTTGGTTTAATGGCTAAATTGTTTTCAAATTTTGACTACGCTAGTCTTTGGTTCAGGTCCAATAGGCTCAGGTCTAACAGGCAATCAGGGCACTCAATCCACTACATGTTCTAGTTTCCACAAGAGTGGAAAAATAGGTGGCAACTCCCCTTGTTTGTATGTCGACAGTTGTCATTTTTTCTTTAAGCTTTGGAACTGTGAACAGTTGTCACATCCATGTGCTCTGGTTTCCACTGCAGTGGAAGAAGAACTGGCTTTCTATCATGTATATTTGGAAACGTAAGATTTCTGCTATGGCAAGGTAATATATATTTTTATTTACAGAAAAAAAATAACATAATAATTAAATGATAATTAATAAATAATAATTATTAATAATGAAAGGACATGTCTCAAAGGACGTGACTATTGGTTAAGGGCACCGCTGTGTGGGTATATAAGTGAGCCCTCATTCTCATTTGTAATCATCTTACTATTCATTCTTATATATATATATATATGGATTTGATTACTATATTCCATATATTTTGGATTATTTGTGTCACGTACTTTGTTCGTCTCATTAAAATGAGACAAACAAAGTACTTCACGCACAAATAATCCAAAATATCTGGAATATAGTAATCAAATCCATACAAACAAATATATATATATATATACATAATGTATAAGAATGAATATTAAGATGATTACAAATGAGAATGAGGGCTCGCTTATATACCCATGCAGAGGTTCCCTTAACCAATAGTCATGTCCTTTGAGACATGTCCTTTCATTATTAATAATTATTATTTATCAATTATCATTTAATTATTATGTTATTAATATCTATTTTATATGTATATTTATGTTCATAACATTGCCTTCCCCTTAAAAATGCTTTGTCCTCAAAGCATAATCATTGGAAGGCTTCCCTT
>ML795836.1:24080-48515 GCA_009831015.1 Picea engelmannii
TATGTCAGTGATTTCTGGTGACTCGGGCACAAGGGGAGTGTCAACATCCTCTTCCGGAATATCCTCAGAGATGGCCATAAAAATATTTTGTTCCTTACATTTGTGGCCTGGGAAATATTTGTCATCACAATTATAATAGAGGCTTTTGAGTTGGCATTGAGCCATTTCATCCCTGGTCAATTTTTGGATTTTTAATGGGGCGGAGGGAGTAGTGGGGTTTACTTGTTTAGGGCGAGGGATAAAGAAAGGCTTACAGTTTTGAGAGGAAACAATTTTTTGTTCTTATTTATCTTTTTTTGTAGCCTCCACCCAAGTCATAGGTCGAGCCATGAGGACATGGGCCTGAATCTCCTCCTTGAGGCCTCTAATAAAACACTCTTGAAAGAAAGCATCAGGCATTCCCTCTGTTCGAAAATCCAGTCGCTCAAATGCAACTATGAAGTCTTCTATTGTGCCTAAGTGCTTCAATTTTGTCAAATGACCCAAATGGTTGGTGTCAATGTCAAAGCATTCATAAAGCTCAGCCACAAATTGGGTCCAAGCAATATACCCTTGACAGGAAGTTTTTCTCCATTGCCACCATTGCCAGCGTTCTTGATCTAGATGGAGAAAACCATACCGAAGTTTGGCCAAGTCATCTGTAATGTTGTAGAGAGAGAAATAATGTTCCATTTGGGTGACCCAACCAGTGGGGTCTGAGCCATCAAATTTGGTTACATCCACCCGCGGAAGGCGTATGTCCCTTTGAAAGTGATGGGGTTGAAAGGAATGGGAAGAAGTTTCACCTTCAGTATTTTTATGTGCATCAGGAAAAGAGTCATCGATAGGGATCTTGAGTTTGGTGCAGAGTGATGCAAAGACAGATTCAAGCTGGGTAGTCAGTTCGTGTTTGACTTCCGCCATTGCGGACTACATGGCTACATTTATGGATGCATTTATGGATGCATCACGAAAGGCAATAGTAGTACTGAGTTGTTGCACTTCTTGTTGGGTCTCGAGGAAACCGGATTGCAAGGTGTTGAAGCGAGACTCTAGTTCTTGGCTACGGGTATGGGCCATGAGGATGGGTGAACTGAAAAGGGAGCGGGTGGGGTCAGAAATTTTTGCAAAAAAATGATATGGATGAATGTGATAAGGGAGAAGAGATGAATATAATGGAATAGGTCTTAAATAATGGTGAAAAAAATTCTATACTTTTTTTTTTTTTTTATAGCTGCAGGGTTATACTTTGGTTTGAAGAATGCTGCAGTGCTGAAATCTCCAAATTCTGAACTAGAGAGAAATGTGTAATTACTTAGCAACTTGAACACAGATGCATGGCAATAGATCTCACCGGTTTAATTTGTTTATGTTTATGTTTATGTTCCCCAAGGGTTAGGTATTGAAGGGTTCTATAGACAAGGGTTTGCCCTGTGCTATAACTCTTTGATATACGTGTAGGGTCCAACAGTATTACTCAGCCCAATATCTCAGGGCACTAACTAAGGAGGATAGACCGTACCCTTAGTCGTACTACCCGACTACCCAGGTACTAGAGAGTATCTTCCCGAGTGTTGTTCTCGGTGACACTATAGCAGTTCGACGGCTCATAGGCTTATCTAAAGAGGGCTTCAGGAAATATAGGTCGATTCGTACACAGGTGTTGTCTGATGCACTACCACTCGAAGGGGTAACAACAGGGGTTATAAGGGTGGCCAACAGATGTGCACTTAAGAACCACTTGTATTTCCTGCGTGTATGAATCCCTCAACCGCAGGTCTATGTACATAACGACAGATCTCTGTGGCTTAAAGACGTCGGAATACGTCTCTACCCTGAAAAAAAAATACCCATAATTTCTGCCAAGGAAAGTGCTCTGATACCACTTGCAAGATACCAGATATATAAAATATGCAGAACATAAATAAAATGCTAGAAATGGCAGAATAAGAGTAAAATATCCAGCATAATATTCACAACACACAAAAAGGATATAACAATAGCAATAGAAATAACACTTTGATTCAGAAAGAAATGTTCACAGGCCTCTTCGAGGGGGCAACCTCCAATCGAGCAACACTCTGTTACAATAATCTCCAAGCTAGGGTTCTAATACCCTTGACCCTTATTTATACTAAATATGTCTATTAAGAGAAGCATCTAGAGGAAGATCCTTCTAGAAGCAGAAGCTTCTATTAGGTCTTCTTACATCCACCTTATTCTATTTTATTGAAAGGCCTTATTAATAGTGACCTTTATTACATATGAATACATTGATCTACCTATGTGAGGGTTAGGACCTTAACATGTCCACACTTACATTTTTTGGCACGTTAAATGTAGAGGCAGGGATAGGTAAGTTTGGGAATTTGGCTGGTTAAACCTAGTGTTCCAACATGGCAAGTTTCTCGAAGTCCCAAACTCCTGGTGCCCTAAATATTCTAGTAGCTATTAGGCAAAGCGAGCATATGCCAGGGGTTGAAATGTGGTAAAGGACAGAGATGACACGTGGCCCTATCAATGGTATACACATGTCACATTGCAAATGGCATATAAGGTTTGTAAAAATAATGAATCAAGGTGGCACGTGGCATGTCGAACATGGGTCCACATCACCCTAGGTGAGATCAACGTTCCACGTCACTCTATACTGACAACCTCTAGGAGTCTCTAGCCTCTCCTACCTGTAAAATTGCTTAAATCTTCAAAGTCTAAACTCCTGCCAGCAACCTCTTGATACATCTTATTCCATGGTTTAGATAAGTCCACGTAAATCCCTAGATATATGGTCTTCGTTTCTTCACGACTTTGATTTTCAGAGGTTTGGGTGTGTATTTTCCTTTTTAATCTCAGAGTGGTAAGCATCGGGATGACCATGATGTATATCCAATGGTCAAGGATAATCCCACATGTCCTCAGATATATGGTCCTTGTCACTGCTTGATTTCAGTGTTCAAGGGTTCCACCTGTTTATCACTCCTTTTCTCTCAGAGTGGTGAACGTCGTACTAACCACAGTATATATCCAATGGTCAAGAGAGATCCTAAAAATTCCTTGGATCAGCGGTCCTCATCTCTTCGCAACTTCAGCATTCGGGCATTCCATCCATTTAACACTCTTGTTCTCCTAGAGTGGTCAACATCAAATTGACCACAACATAAACCCAATGGAATACATTTGGAAGAAGACAAGGGTGACATGTGGCCCACTCAACTGGTGACACATGCCAAGGCCTATTTGACACCTAAGGTTTGTCAAAGTCATGAATCAAGGTGACATGTGGCACACCTACGATGGGTCCAGTTCACCCCTTGGTGACATCAGCATGCCATGTCTCTCTGACCTTCGACGCTCTGGTGATATTATCATTCACCAACATGTAGAACCTCCCAGAGTAGGAATTCACTGGATTACTTTATGCTATCCTTTCACTAGGCTCAATCTAACAATCGAGAAGGGTCTTGAAGGATCCTTAGATCCATGGTCCTCATTACTTCATGAATTCAGTGTTCCAAGGTTTTGAATGTTTAACAATTTTTCTCTCCTAGAGAAGGTCCACGTTGAATGACCATGACATAGATTCAACAATTAGGGGAGATCCTGAATAGCCTCAGATCTACGGCTTGGGTTACTTCATTACTGAGAATCGGATTAGTGTTTAAAATGGGGATGAACCCCATGATAATGGGTAAATGACTGCCAACTATTGGCCCACCATCAAGCTATTGACTTGATAGGTCATCTTCAATGCATTTAGGATGTTGCAAGGTTCATTCACCTCGGAGCTCTAGACTCCCCGAGCCCCAAATAACTTATCTCCCTTTTGGGTATGATCCAATAGACCAAATCTATCATGACAGCCAGATCAATAGTTGTTGTGGATTCTTTTGCACTTCATGGCTCTGCTTACTTTCAACAAGGGATTTAAACCATGTATTTCATAGGCTATGTCCTTGGTATGCATTCTACAAGTGTTATACCTTTCTAAGCTTCAAACACTTTGAATTAAGTGTGGTCTCACTTCTTGAGCTTCTCATGGAATTTATAACTTAGATTTGGGGTGGGGAAAATATAGGAGAAATCTATTCTCCTATATTTTCCCCACCCCCACCCTCATATATGAGGGTGGGGCTAGGGAAAATATAGGAGAATACATGATTTCTTAACTTCTACATAACTTTCATAGGCTCTTTGCGCCTTTGCACTACCTCTCCGGAGCTTAACAGACCCTTTTTCTAGGAGACCCAAAACCACTAGAAATAGACATGCACACATGAAAATGTTCCTATGGTCAACACAATCACAGTTTATTTCCTTTAACTTGAGACACTACTGGGATTCAAGCATTTACATGTACAAATCATGTTCAAACCATATAGTTTCTTACTTTATTAAATACATGATCAAGTAAAATAAAGGAACACGGTCTAATCATGAAACAGACATGCACATGCCTGAAACGTTCACATGATATTCAACCTTAATTTATAGCTACAATTCAATTTCATAGGGTATGATAATACTTATCTATTATAAGTGGAAACCATCCAACTGACTATGGGTATTCATCTTTCCTCCCAACCGTAGGCTCAAAGGTATTTATTCTTAGTGCTCTGTCCACCCCCATGCCAAGCCATGATATGACTATGGAACTTATGAAATTTCTCAGAGATCCTTTCTCTGTCACAACCTCTACAAGGTTTATTAGATGGTCCCTTAGCATCAAGCTCACAACCCTCTTTTTCTTCAGTCTGGGCTTTGGGTATTCTATGCTTCAGTTCAGAAATCTTCCACAAGTTCTCTGATATTTATATTTCATGCGCTAGTTCATTCCTTTTAGAAATTATCTTCCTTAGAGACCGAAATCTTCCTCTGGTTCTCTCCAATAATAGGAACAACTTAATATTTCCATTCTTCCTTTGAGTTGGAGAGCCACACACACACTTCCTCTTTCTGAATGGTCTATCTTATATTCTCTTGCATGCCATCTTCTTTTTCCCCAAGGAGGTTCTGGACCTATCATGTTCCTTTTGTTAGAAGGAACTCGGGTCCATATGGGCATGCAAGAAAATGTGTTTTATGGTACTTCAATCTAACTGTTTTCTGTCTCTCCATCCAAACCCTCCATGCTTCCATTCATTGGAGTAGTTGTTTTTTCAACCACCAGTCCTTTTCTCATTAAATAATTTCTCCTTGGGTTGAGGATGAGGCTTATTATTTCAACAAAGATAATTTGGGGTCATTTTGACATAATGAGCCCTCTCTACAATTTCCTCACTCTTTCATCTAGTCATATCATGGCTAGTACTTCAAGGATTCTTCCCGACAATTAGTTATTGGCAATCTAAACAATAATACATTTACATTGTTCACATGCCATAGCATGGTGATCATAATTAATGATTAATTACAAGATGGGGGAAACGGGTGTGTTACAAATAGAGAAAGAGGACCTATTATGTGTTATAACTATAATCATCTTGGAAATTTAGTGTGAGATGGCATGAATCCCTGTACTACATGCATGTATTGGAGACAACTAGACCATGCGATGGAGGATTGTTCACAACTTCTCATGAAATGGAAAGAAAAGAAGAAATTAAATGTATATATGATAGTATCATAAGAGCATGATGATGAACCAAAAATAGCAACAGGTACGTGTGGATGAACAATAAATAGAGATGATGTGAAATATGAAGGGAGTATGATCCATTAGTGGGTAAGGAAAGAAACAGAGCATTCTCCATTGTTTGATCCTATAAAAGATAAAGAGACCTACTATAAATCAAGAAAATAATTGGTTGGATTAGAATGGATAACATCGACTTAGACTGTGCCACCTTTTTATGATAGACCATCGATGTATGATATGCTTCTAGTCTATGACCATTTAGAAAACCAAGATGAAAAGGTAATTACTTTGATTTTTTTTAGAAGAATTTGTTTAGAATTAATGAAAGATGAGTCTGTGTTGGTTATTTTGCATGGAATGATTGACCATTATTCACAAGAGAAAGATATACATGTCACACATCAAGAAATTAACTAGGTGCACCACAAGAAGATAACGAACAAGGAGTTTCTTCTTAATGCACAGATATGATATTACCACATGGACAGTAAAATTATGGATCTAGGGTCTGATGTGAATGTCATCCTGAGGAAGAATTCGAAGAGGATGGGCCAACCCAAGTTTATTTGGTCACCTATCCAGTTGAGAATATCAAACCAACATAATATTGTTCCAGTTGGAAGGGTGACATGGGTAAGTGTCAATATTGATGGAGTGCAAAGTGTAGCAGACTTTGAAGTGATCTAAATAGTAGATGGTAGTACATCTTATCTAGCACTATTGGGACTTGATTGGGAATTTTATAAATAGAATATCATTTATATAAATAAGAGACAAATGGTATTTGAAGTAGAATACTTGAAGGTTACTATGTCGTTAGATCCCGTTGAAGGAAGAATATTTGTAGCATCAACAAAGGGAAAATGATTTAATAATCTGTATAATATGACTGCACAGATGTATGATTATGTGAATCCTACAACTAAGGTTGTAATCAATTGGTGGAGTATTACTTCTTGTGCTTCAGACTCAAAAGAGTCTTTGGAGAATTGTAAACATATATTGCATGAAGTATTGACAAGGAAATGTGCTTGGATTACCCGCATGTTGTGATGGATTGGAATTGAGATATATGAACCTCCAAGGTATGATGGATTAACTGATGTATCTTCTTTTATAAGAGAATTTGAATTGCAAATATGATATCAACAATTATTATTATCTTTATATGTTGTGCTCAAAGCGACTCCGGCTAGATGGTGGGGTATGCATAAGGATGGAATAAGAGATTGGAAATAGTGCAGAAGGTTATTATCGGTCAGGTTTGGGACAGAGAGAAAATAAGCTATGTAAGAATTATATTGGATTAAGTTGACCTTCAGACCATATTACATAGTTCATATCGATTTGGAGATCAATACCTAAGCAAGATTTGACAAACTTGTTTGTGCATAATCTGGACACAATTAGGAAGAATTGATACATAGAAATGGAAGTGCATAGAGGAACAATGGATTGGAAAGAGTTCGCTATAAACTTCAAGTTAACTTTTAGTTTTGAAAATGATGATCCTCTGATTGATTCAACCCTGCAGGTTATCAAGAACAAGATTTTTTCATAAGAATACTTGATGGGATCAGTACCTTCATATAATGTACCTAGATTTTATGTGACAGTTGAAGAGATTTTGGACTATTATAATGTTGCTTAAGAAGACCAGGAGGATGAAGAACCCAAGAATTTGCAGATACTAGAAACTAAAGGGGAACGCATAGTAGAGGGACCACAACTTGAATCTATGGTGTATGAAAATCCTTTGAAAATACGTAAGGTTAACATTGGTACATAATATAATCCCCAGTTTGTGAACATAGGAGACTATTAGAGAAATGAGACAATCGTGAACATTGTTGAATTACTATGTGAATATCGGGATCTGTTTCCAACTACGCTCTCAGAGATGAAAGGGATTGTTGGGGAGTTAAGAGAGATGAATATTTTTTTGAATCCAAACCTTTGAAGTATAGACTATATATAATGAGCCTGATGTATGAGAAGAATGTAAAATAAGAGATATACAAGATGTTGGATGTTGGAATTATAGAACCTGTTGAAGAATCATAATGGACCAGTCCAATGGTAGTTTAGGACAAGAAGGCATGAGGGATTAGGATATGTGTATATCTAAGGAAGTTGAATGATTATTGTTTACATGACCTATTTCCTACCCCATTTACAGATGAAGTGTTGGAGAATGTAGCAGGTCAGGAGGATTACTCTTTCACATATGGATTCTTAGGATATTACCAAATCAAAATTGCACAAGAAGACATACATAAGACCACCTTTGTGACAGAATGGGGGTGTTACAAGTACAAATTTATGCCTTTTGTTTTGAAGAATGCACCAACAATATTTTCTAGAGTATTTGTTTTAAATTCCAAAGAGTTCATTTATAACTTCTTAGAAATGTACTTAGATGATTAGACAATATTTAGTCTATTGAAATATCATGTTGAAAATTTGTGCTTAATGTTGGATAGGTGTAGGAAGTACCAGATCTCATTGAATTTGAAGAAATGAATTTTTTGCGTGCCTTTTTAGATTTTGTTGGGCCATGTGGTGTGTAAACATGGATTGTTAGATAACCCCGCAAACATAGTTGTGATTGTTTATTTTCCACCACCAACTTTAGTATGATAGTTGAGATCCACATTGGTTCATATTGGATATTATAGAAAGTTTATCAGAGGAAATGTGAATATTACAACCCCCTATGTAGAATTTATTGAAGAAGGAAGTTAAGTTTCAGTGGAACGAGGAACGCCAACATGGTTTGGACACGTTGAAGAAGGAGTTGATCATTGCATCTATTCTAGTGTTTCCAGATTGGAAAAATGATTTCCATGTACATGTGAATGCATCATCTATATAATTGGGAGCAATTTTGGCTCAACTAGGTGAAGGAGAGTTATACCATCCAATTGTATTTGCAAGAAGGAAGTTATCATCTATAGAATAGAACTATACTACTATATAATGAGAAGGTTTGGCATTGGTGTATGCCTTGCAAAAGTTTATAAATTATCTTTTGGGATCTTCCTTTAAGATGTATGCAGACCATTATGTGTTGAGATACCTAGTTAACAAGCTAGTGTTGGGGAGGAGAATATGTAGGTGTCTATTATTGTTCCAAGAATATGAATTTGAGGTGATCATGAAACTAAGGAAATTTAACTCAGGATTAGATCACTTATCATGCATACTATCATGTGAATATGAACGAATCTTGGATGACAGTCTAACAGACACACACTTATCTGCAGTTCATATGGTTGACGACTATTTTACAGAAATAGTCTAGTTGTTGAGCATGGGAGTAGCCCCATTAGAATTTATAGTGGCACATAAGAAGAAGCTAGTAGTTAAGGAAAAATACTATCAGTTGATAGCAGGAAATGTGTACAAATTAGGTGCATATGGTATTACGTAAAACTACATATTAAGACATGTGATATTGTTAGAGGCACATGAAGGGGTTGCAAGTTCACTATGAAGCAAAGGAAACAACTCAGAATATTTTGCATGTAGGAATGTGGTGACTTACCCTTCACAAAGATGCTAAGGAATTTTGTTAGAGTTGTGTCATTTTTCAAAGACTTGGGAAAACTTCCATGAGATATTAAATGCCATTAGTACCACAAGTAATGCTACAAGACTTTGATAAATGGCCAGTTTACTTTGTTGGGCGGATCAATCCACTAGTGAAGATATCATGAGCTAGATACATCATTACTTTTATTGGACAATTGGTTTTCATTGATGCCAACCCTTAGAGATTTATGTTAACCTTTAGAGATTGATGTCAACCCTTGGAGAGGTCCAGATATGATGGACAGTTTATTGAAATTTGTATGATCGATATTGATGGTGAGTTAATTGGATGCATTTGATGTAGACTACATGTATCCATAGAGGTGTATTTATGGGACCCAAAGTTTATTAAGGAATATGAAAAAGAAGGGTAGTGTAATTGTAATTAATACTATCATTGATGGATAGGACATGTCATGTTGTTTCCGATGATATGTTGTACGTCAGATGGTTCCTCATGATTGAGGATATATGGATTTGTGAAGTTGGAGGACCCTCAAGAATATTTTAGAAACCCCTAGAAGGTCAACAAGAAGTCAATTATTCTATAATCTCCTAGAAATTCATCAAGAAGTTTTCTAGTCAAAGTGGTTGCAACTCGGATTTAATTATGGTTAAAGTTGTTGCAATAAGAAAATAATTTAAAATAAAATTAGTTGCAACAAGAAGTTACGAGTTTACTAATTATGGGTAAATTAGTCGCAACAAGAAAGTTGGTTATCCCTAAAAGAGGGAAGATGGGTAAAAAAGTTATAAGATGGCCCCTAAAGGAAGGAACTTGGAAAGTATAAATAAAATATAAAGAGACTCCCATTAGAACCTATTGAGAACACTGAATATATATGTTGTAAAGTATTATGGGAAAGTACTATTGACATATATATGTGAAGCGATCTAGTACGAATCTGATGTGACATGTGTGAGGTAGTGAAGGTCTGAAGGGGAAAAAATTTCGGAGCTATAGAGAATGTGACTATTCCAGGTTTTTTGAAGTTATCTACGAGCTACAAAAGGAGAGGTCACGTACATCCATGGTTCATAGGAATAAAGAAGCATGTAAATCCATGAGATTCAGAGTGATAGGGTCACGTACAGGACATCCTCTAGTTGAAGAAGGGAAAGTCATGGACACAAGTGAGTCAGAAAGGAAGAAACCACATGCATCTATGAGAAGTAGAAGAGGAAAGCGAGGATTTTTTAAGAAATCAGTGAAAGTGTTTGAAGAGATTCTTATACCGGGTTGGTAGTTTCCAGAAAGGTATGTTTGTCTGATATCTAATGCAACGAGATTTCTACAGAGTTAAAAGGTATGTTATATGATTGGTTGAGGGTGTATCTTTGTGAAGTTATGGAGCATGCTTGAGGCATTTCTTAGAGAGTTTTGTTATATTCCTCTTAGATGTATGGGACATTTTGTAGAGTATTATTTGAGGTAGATATGTTGAGGCACATTGTTGGTGTATATCTAAGTTATATTGGTATATCTTGTGGTGCATTATCAAAGGCATTTGTTGGTAATATTGGTGTATGTTCGGTATATTATTACTGCATGTTTGGTACATGACTAGAGGGATTTTTTTGGTGATGTTGGGGGTATGGTTTGAGATATACTATCGTTGATCTTGGTGATTAGATTAGATTTTTTTTATTCATGTCTTGATGATGATTGTGAGTTGTTGTGAATTGGTTTAGTTGATGCACATTTTGGTGATATGGTGCATATGGTTGAGAGTTGTGTTTGGTGATCGATCTATATGATTAGATATGGTTTATTTGATGATATTGATGTGACAGGTTGATGAGACAGGTTGATGTGACAGGTTTTTGAGACAGGTTGATTTGACAGGTTGTTGTGATAGATTAATTTGACAGGTTGATGTGACAGGTTGACAGTGACAGGTTGTTTGATTGAGTGGTAGTGACAGGTTGTCTACATTTATATTTTAGGGAAGTTGGAAGGGGAAAGGAAAGGGGGTTGTAGCCTCTTTCCAGTTGATGCTGGAGAATTAGGGAGTGGGATCTTCCTTCAGGTCAGAGCCTGTAAAATAGGGGGTTGGATTCTCCTTCTAGTTGTAGCTGGTAAATTAGGGAGTTGGATCTTCCTTCAGGTTGGATCCTGAGAATGAGGGGGTTGGAGCCTCCTTCCAGTTGTATATGGAAAAAAAGGAAGTTGGTTCTTCCTATGAATGTATTTCTTATGACATATAAGAAAATCATTACGTGGTTTTCTCCCATTTGGATTCCCACATAAATTCTGGTGTATTGTGTATTTGTGGATGTTTCTCTATGGTTGTTGATTATGAATTGATGGATGATACTATTTATGATGCAATAATGTATTGAATTCATAAATGATAAACCATTGAACAATGGTGATAAAGTTAGAGAATACTTATTGTGATTAAAAGTGGTAATAATTTTTCATATTGATTCACCCCCTTTCTCATCATTCCAACAATTGGTATTTGAGAAGTTACTTCAAGAAATAAATTTAACCACTGGAAGGAATATCATGGATTACACTAAAAATGGAGCACCAATGTTCTATGGTCAAAATGGTTTGGACTATGATATCTAGAGTTGTAGAAAGAAAGTATTTTTAAAGGAAAAAGGATATGATGTTTGGAAATCAATTTTTATAGGATACAACACTACAAAGAAAATGAAGACAACAACCAAGAAGGAATTGAAAAGAAACAACAAAACAACAATGGATTTCATCTGGGAAGGATTACTTGATTTGGTAAGAGAAAAGGTTGGAAAATGTTCAATAGATAAAGATCTTTATGATAAGTTACATAATATTTACTTCAAGGAATATCCCATCATAGAGACAGATTTTATTAAAGAAAGTGAAGGTACAGAAAAAGAAGAAAGATGCTCATTGTGTCAGATATATTAAGAAGAAGAAGATTATGAATAAGGCATAGTAGACTTTAAATAAAAATTAATCAACGCTTTAGAAGAATTGATGAAATAAAGGAACAAAAACAAGTCTCTAGAGGAATAATTAATCAAGAACAATTCTCAAGAAATTTCCAAAGAATCCAAACATGTCATTGTGAATCTAAAATCTCAGCTGGAAGAAGCCAAAAATATTGAAGAAACATACAAAGGTTAGATGAAATAAACACAGTATTTGGAAGTCGAAAGAAAGGAAGCAGAGAAAAGAGAAAATATTTTGGCAGATCATCTGAAGGAATACCAATACCAATTCGGTCAAGAAGGGAAAAGTCTTGAAAAATAAATCATCTCCTTAAATATCCAACTTGAAGAAGAAAAGAGAAAAGAAGAAGTCATGAAGATTTGATGATGAAGAAAGAAGAAGAGGTTGAGAAGATTGAAGAAGAAGTTTCCACATTGAGAGTTAAAATTGTCAATCTCAACAAGAACGTTGAGGAGACAGAAACATCCACATCAACAGTAGAGAAGGAATATAAGCATTCCAGGTTTCCATAAAATAAGAATGAGTAAAGAGAAAGAGTTATGTAAAAGTACTCAAAGGAAGGAATCATGGTCAACCAGAACCTAAGAAAAATTATAAAGGTACATCTTCAAGAAGACCCTCCACATTTAAGCCACAAATAAGCTTCAATCATGATCAACCAAGGTGGGAATTCAAAAGGACTACGCTAGTCACTTCCATGTATGTAAATTTATTTTATGGTCATTGTTTTTATTGTACTAACTTTGGACATAAAGTTGCAGATTGCAGGGCTTATGGAAGAAATGTTCAAGAAAGAAATACTTATGTGGCCCCACACAATATTGAATGTTACAAATGCCACAATTATGGTCACATAGCTCATGATTGTAGAATTATTATGGATACTTACTTGAGAAATAACGTTCATATCATATATAAGAATGTTTGGAAAAGAAAAAAAGAATGGGTAAAGGAAGATAAGATGAATGAATAAAACCCAAAATTCATAATCTCAAGATTGGTAATAGTACAAGATGAAGAAAACTATACAAAGAAAGGGGAAGATGTCAGTTATAGGAAGGTTTGGAGAATAAATGAAAAAAAAAAAGAACAAGTGAATAAATAAGAGGTCCCAAATATCACTAGATTTGTAGTAGCGTGAGAAAGAAAAGAAGAGTAGGTAAATAAAGAATGGGTCCAAGAGATTGTACTTTCAGGAGATGTAGTTCAAAATAAATCCACAGGAAGAAAGAAAGAAGCCATAATTAAGAGAGATGATGAGTTACATATGAAGAGGAATATTACTCCACATTAGAGTGGTTATTTTTCTGAGCCACCCATCTTGGAGACTCCTAGGTAATATGAATATTGAACATGGGGAGTCAATGTAGTAACTACTATAGATCAGAGAACCATATTTTGAGTAGTTTGAAGTATTTGTAGATATATATCTATAGCATTCAGATAGCATAAGTACAAAATGACAGATTGATTAATTATGGAAGCAGTGTTCACACACAGGTGTCAGTTGGCAATTTCACATGAATAAGTTTATGATTGTATTTAGGTAAAGATATCTTTAGTACATGTTGTTCTAGACATGTAGAGTTTGTATTGAAGTGGACACATTTGATATGTTATGATCAATTGCAGCCATATAATACAGTGACAGATGGGTCAACATTGTGGATAGTTGAGTAGAAGAGTTATGGAAAATTCGTGACATATGGACCTAGATGGATTCGTGAGACATTTAGAAGGTACATAAAGAATGCATCAAAGAAGATGCATAGTAGTATATTTATGATTGGAATCAGTGGAATTAGTTGGTCAAATAAAGGAAAGAAGTGAAAGACATAGAAAAATAGGTGAAGATAAATCGTCAGTGGAAGCTATATCATCAGAAGAACATTGTTGAACAATATGGTCAAGTAAATATGACAAATAAATTAATAAATCAAATTTTGAACACTTTTTTTATATTTAAGAGAATTACAAGAGGAAGAACGAATGGAAAATTAGAGGCACTAGAAGTGAGGAAAGGAAACATATACACGTAGCCTTACATTGATCTACATATTGCAGAAAATTCAAGGGAAAAGAAATCATCAGAGAAATAGATCTATACAATAAGATCTGTAGCATGTAGACAAACATAGACATATCGATAGGGGGAGTTTCCTTATGTCAAATAAGGAAATAAATAACAAAGGCATGGAAACAAAGAGAAATAATAGATGCACGAAGACAGAGGGAGAAACCCCAAGGAGAGATACCCTTTATCATTAATTTCAATGGGGGAGAGTGAGAAAGATTGATGAGGAGAAATGGTCACAGGGGGAGCATCAGTGTTTCCATGATTGTTGGTGTTGCCATCAATGCCAAAGGGGGATATTATTGGATAGTTGGTTTGGACAGTTGGTTGTCATTGATGTCAACCCTTAGAGATTGATGTCAACCTTTAGAGATTGATGTCAACACTTGGACAGGTTCATAGATGATGGAAATATGATTGACATTTTTATTATTGATATTGATGGTGATTTAGTTGGGTTCATTTGATGTAGTCTACATTTAGACCCAGAGTTGTGTTTATGGGACCTAAAGTTGATTAAGGAATGTGGAAAAGAAGGACAATGTAATTGTAGGGAACACTATAATAGATGGATAGTAAATGTCATGTTGTTTCCTATGATATGTGGTATGTCATGTGGTTCCTCACAGTTGAGGAGATATGGATTTGTGAAGTTGGAGGACCCTCAATACTATTCTAGAAACCCCTAGAAGGTCAACAAGAAGTCAATTATTCTATAATCTCCTAGAAAGTCATCAATAAGTTTTCTAGTAAAAGTGATTGAAACTAGGATTTATTTATGGGTAAAGTTATTGAAATAAGAAAATAATTTAAAATAAAATTAGTTGCAAAAAGAAGTTATGAGTTTACTAAATATGTGTAAAGTAGTTGCAACAATAAAGTGGGTTATCCCTAGAAGAGGGATGATGGGTAAAACAATTATAAGATGGCCCTTAAAGGAAGGAACTTGGAAAGTATAAATAATAAATCAAGAGACTCCCATTAGAACCTATTGAGCACATTGAATATCTATATTGTAATGTGTTATGGGTAGGAACTATTGACATATCTTTGTGAAGTGATCCAATACGAATCTGAAGTGAGAGGTATGAGCTAGTGACGGTCTGAAGGAGCGAATGTTTTAAGGTGCAGAGAATGTGATTGTTCCAATTTTTCTAAGTTTATCCATTAGTTTCATAAGGACAGGTTGCATACATCTACGGGACATAGACATAGAGAAGCATGGAAATCCTTGAGCTTTAGAGTGATATGGTCATGTATAGGAAATATGTGAGTTGAATAAGGGAAAGTCATGGACATACGAAGGTTAGAAAGGAAGAAAGTGTGGACATTCATGATAAGTACAAGAGGAAAGAGAGGATCTGTGAAGAGATCAGTGAAAGGGTTTGAAGAGATTCTCATACCAATTTGGTAATGGCCAGAAAGGTATGTTTGTCTGAGATCTGATGAAAAAATATTTCTATAGAGTTAAAAGGTATGTTATATGATTGGTTGAGCATGTATCTTTGTGAATTTGTGGAGCATTCTTGAGCCATGTTTTAGTGAGTATTGGTAGATTCCTCTTGGATATATGTAACTTTTTGTAGAGTATGATTTGAGGAAGATATGTTGAGGCACATTGCTGGTGCATATCTAGGTTATATTGGTATATCTTGTGGTGCATTATCAAAGGAATTTGTTGGTAATATTGGTATATGTTCGATAGATTATTAGTACATGTTTGGTACATGAATAGAGGGATGTTTTTGGTGATGTTGGGAATATGGTTTGAGATATTGTCTCAGTGATATGTGATCTTGGTGATTATATCATATTTGTTTGATGCATGTCTTGATGATGATTGTGAGTTGTTGTGAGTTGTTTTAGTTGATGCACATTTTGGTGATATGGTGCATATGGTTGAGGATTTTGTTTGGTAATTGATCTATGTGATTAGATATGGTTTCATTGATGCGATTGATGTGACAGTTTTCTAAGATAGGTTGATATGACATGTTTTTGAGACAGGTTGTGTTAGCGATATTTCTTGTAAGGGGGTTAGAATGCAAAAGGATGGGTTAAAAACCCACTTATCCTAAGTTTGGAACCCAATTGTGCCCGAGGTAAGCGGCAAGCAAGTTCAAGCAGCGATGATTCGCGCACCCGGATCAACGATGTGTATTGAATTCCGGACCCCCCCTGCCTTTCTACCTTAAAGCGAGGGGGGGGGGGTCCGGAATCGGGGGTGCACCTCTTCGACGGTCCAGATCAGCATGCCTGGATCAATGGAGATAAAGGAAATTCCAGACCCCCCTTGCCTTTCTACCTTTAAGCGGAGGGGGGGGGGGTCGGGAATCACGGACGCAGCTTTCCGACGGACGGGATCTTAGCGCCCGGATCAACGACGCTCTCGCAATCCCATCTTTCTCAGCTGCTCTATGTTTAGCCTACGTGGACCCTTCTCCCGTCATGACATATTCCATACCACCTTTGTCCTGCTGTTGTGTGTCATCCATCTACCTCCCCTCTTTGGTCCGCGTGGTCCTCCTTCCTTCTCATCATCCACTCGTCGTTTTCCATGTGTCCCGCTCCTTTCCACATTAGCCTCTCACCAAAAAGTGAGTTCATTATCTATCATCTTCCGCCCTCTTCTGCCTGATGTTTTTCGCCATGAACCATCCTCTGTCACCCTTCTCACACCTCGCCACTTCTTCCACGCCCTCATAATCCGATGTCATCACTCCTATCATACGCCCCATTCTCTGCACTAGCCTCCACCCCTATTCATCAAGTCATTCAGTTATTCTAGGTGGCAGCGCGAGAAGTCCTCCACACCCCAAAGTGCTGAGTTGGCCAAGTCGTCCTCAATCCCCTTGAAGTAGTTATTGAGGTAGTTGGTGGTGGTTAGACATCGTCTCCACCATAATGGGAAAGTCTGGAAATGAATTAAAGGCACATCGATTCGCCGATGAAACTGTTAGAAGATCGATCGCGTCTGCCATAAGTTGCACAACCATTCAAAGATTGTGGCTGCAGACTGTCATAAGCCATGCAGACGTAAATCTTTCAATGCTTCACCTCAATTTTGTTGTTGTTGCTAGTTTGAGTATATGTAGGCATTTTTGCCATTTTTGTATCTATCGATGGTTGAGCTAAGCTCCCTGCTGTAAAGTTTCAATAACCATTCTGGTTTCTTGGTTATGTGTCTGTGTTTGAGACTTCTTGGTTTATGACAAACAGTTCTCTTTTTCCATCTGTGTTCCATCTCATGCCAGAGAGTTCACAGTCGAAGGATTCGCGTGGATTGTTACAATTTTGTCGTGATAAAGGATTTGTTGTGACATTATTGTATTCTCTGGTACCTGTGTTTGAATGTAAAATGATTTTTCATTCGGATGCTTTCTTCTCCAATCTATCACAAACCGGATGTTTGTGATAGACCTTCGCACTCTTCTCACCCAAGTCTTCCCCTTACTCACCCTTTATTACAACTCACTGTTTGAAGTTTATCAAGACCTCACTCGTCCATGCATACCTGGCCTAGTTTCTGAGTTGAGACGATATTGTTCTGATTTTCCCTCCATTTGATCACCTCTTTAAACAAATCGTGACATTAAACTGATGGGTGTCAGGCTCTGCTCCTGCAAGCAATCCTGGAGTGACTTCTAGCTCCAACATTTCTGGTGCCGTTGCCGGGGACGAAGTTGAATATTTTCCCCGGTATTGAACGACAAAGATTAAGTTGATTCTAAAGGTGCATCATATATCAGAACTTGAAGATTTCTACTGTGCACCTGGCGACTCCATTGTGACGACTCCACTGCGGCAAACCTGTTGGATTAGTTGTGGCTTCCGGCGGCAGACACACGCGGTCCCATCCACAACTGCCTCTGGCTACAGCTGAAGAAAATCCGGAGGTGATTCTCAGAAAAGGACAGGCTCCTCAAGGAGAAAGCTTCACCTCTGAATTAGGTATTTCCCCACCTCCTTCCGTAAAAACTCCATTCTCTCATTCTCAGGTTCCTAGTCGTCCTCTCTCTGAGGTTTCCCGTTTTCTGAATTTTGGGAGTGTTCCTGCTGAGTTTTCTCCTCCTGGTCTAGTATCAGAGGGAGAGATCCTTGTCGCTCCCCCCTCCCTGGAAGTTGTGCCCCAGTACAAACCTCAAGCCTCAAAAAGTTTCACCACCCCTCCTTTTATCACTACTGTTGCACATGGAGAAGCATCTACACATTCGGGTCCTTTAGACCTCTCTCTGTTTTTCCCATCATCTCCTGTGAGAACCTTTGTTCTGACATCTCCCGTCCACACTCCTTCTCCTCCGAGTTCTCCTCTACCTAATATCCCTATGGCTGGTGCTAATCCCCCTTTGAATAGAATGGACGCCATAGTCGCTGCCAGATATGATCCCTTAGTTCTTCCACTTCCTATGAATCCTCTCCCTACTGGAGACTACTTGAAGTACATGCCTAAGTTCGTTGGGGAGGGGGACATAACTGCAGAAGAGCACTTGGATACTTTTTACAGTTATGCAGACAACCTCAATATTGAGAATGAAGATGTCTGGATGAGAGTCTTTGTCCAGAGCTTGGATGGTGAGGTTAGAAAGTGGTTCAGGGGACTAGCCCCTGGATCTATTGCTGGAATTGAAGCCCTAGATAATGTTTTCTTGAGGTAGTGGGGAGATAGGAAAGATTACATATATTACATGACAGAGTTTGGGTCTTTGAAGAAGATGGAAGGAGAGTCTGTCTCTGACTTCTCCAAAAGATTCAATAAAATGTACAACAAGATTCCTGCAGAGATAAAACCCTCAGAGGCCTCTGCTCAGATTTCCTATGCTGGTACATTTGACCCTGATTTTTGCCTTTTATTAAGGGAGAGAAGAGCCACCTCCTTAGCTCAGATGCAAGACGCAACTATAGAAGTGGAATCCAACATATTAGCAACTGACAGACTGAGAAATAGGGCCGATGCAGACAGAAGAAAGGGGGAGTCAGAAGCCTCAACTTCTAGCCCATCACTGCCCCCCCCTCAAGTAAATGAGCTGACCCAGGTGATGAAATTTCTGAAAGAAGAAACGGAGAGATTGAAAGTGGAAAGGAAAAAAATGAACAAGGGCCCTCAGAGCACTGAGAACAGAGCAGGTTTCAGAAATCCAAATAACTTTGCTCCTCCAACTATGCACGGAGAGAAGGAAAGAGACAGAGACGACCAAAGAATTCAGGCCCCCTTCGAGAACAATTTTGTGGCTGATGAACAATAAGGAAGGGAAACAAACGAGCTTGAGCCTAAAATCCACTGCTTAGAAGTCACTCCCCCTTTCCCTCATCTGACCCAATCAGCATATGAGGAGTCTCTCATGAACAGTCAGCTAAATGAATTGAGCAAAGAATACAAGGTTAGCGGTGGTCGAGGCAGGTATAACCTGAGATCCGACAAGAGGGCAGTAGCACCTGATGCTTCGGAGCAGTCTGCTAGAGCAGAGAAGCCTACTAATGAGGTAGCAGATATTCACAGAGGTAAGAATGCCCAACCCCTCTCTCCCATTGTCCAAAATCATGTTCCTGAAATAAGAGAAATTTCAAAGCCTACATCTTCCTTTAATTTCGAACATCAGATTCAAAAGATTAGAATCCCTGTGCCCCTCACCGAGATAATCAAACATGGTGAATTCAAAAAACGCTTCTCTGACCTTCTGAAATCTGAAGTCTCATGCCCTTCCAAAGACTTCATAAATCTCCAAGATGAAAATCCGGTAGTTGTCCTAGGCCCCATGGTAGAAGACAGAGATGACTCATCCCCTCCCTTCTACACCTCCCTGAACATACATGACAAAGTGTTGCACAATTGATTAATGGATTCAGGGGCCTCTCACAACCTCATGCCCAAAACCGTCATGGAAAAACTAGGACTGGAAGTCACCCGAGCCTATCATGACCTCTATTCTTTTGACTCCAGGAGAGTGCAATGCTTGGGAGTTATCAAGGACCTGGTAGTCTCTTTGTTTCAGCTACCCATGAAGAGTATGGTCATGGATATTGTGGTAGCTGATGTTCCCCCTAAGTTTGGCATGTTGTTGTCAAGGTCTTGGATTAAGAGACTTGGAGGGACGTTACAGATGGATCTCACATATGCCACCATTGCAGTCTTTGGAGGGGAACATAGGAGATTGTACAGAGAAGCCCAACTAGCCTACATTGTCAGTGATGAAGAAAACCCCACTAATCACCCCATTTTTGCACTTGACACTGACTTAGGGTCTAGCTTGTTGCAGGTCATTGAGATTCTTGAGGCTCCTTTGCAAATCAGAAAACAACCCATTATCAATCAAGAGATGCCTCTTCCTGCCACCTCTATTTGGAAGATGTTCTTTGATGGAGCTTCTTCCAGTATATGTGCAGGTGTCGGGGTGGTATTCATATCCCCTTCTCAAGAGACCATATCTCTGTCATACAAGCTGGAATTCGAAGTCACCAACAACGTGGCAGAGTATGAAGCTCTGGTTCTGGGATTGAGAGCTACACAGAAAATGGGAATAAGGGAGATTGTTGTATTCAAAGATGCAGAATTGATAGTCCAGCAGGTCAAAAAAATTTATCAGACTAAGCACCCTCGTCTCAAGAATTACAGGAACGAGGTATGGGATCTAATTGACAGTTTCTTCCTGGCTTTCAACATCTCTTTCATTCCCAGGGAAGAAAATGCTCCAGCCAATTTTCTAGCTTTCCCAGCTAGTTTGTTCGCAGTTCCTATGCTGCCCAGTGTCAGATATGATGTCGAGATAATATACAGACCCTCTGTACCAGACAATGTCAGACATTGGAAGGTATTTGAAGATGACCAGGAGATCGAAAAGTTCCTCTAGTCCATTGATGACTTTTCTGCGTCACACATAGATGAGGATCCTGATGTGGAAGGTGACCATTACCCTGAGGAGTTCTTGAATAAAATTGTTGACCACCAGATTATTCAACTACCAAGAAATCACATACCAAAAGGTCTGATCCCATTAGAAAGATTGTTCGATGGGAATGATGTGGTAGTGAGGGGGACAGTCTCATGTGATGATACTGATACAGCTGAGTGTGACATAGGCACACCAGAGGAGCCTAAGTTTGTCAAACTGTCAAAAGGCTTGACCAAAGAGAAGAGGGACGAATATACTAAGTTGTTGAAGGAGTTTGCTGATGTGTTCGCATGGACCTACGAAGACCTCAAGACATATGACACATCAGTCATTGAGCACAAGATCCCACTGAAAGAAGAGTCCAGGCCATTCAAGCAGAAGCTGAGACAGATAAATCCAATGCTGCTACCTGTCATGGAGAGGGAAGTGAAGAAGCTACTAGATGCCCAAATCATTGTCCCATTGAGATACTCCGACTGGGTGGCCAATTTGGTCCCAGTAAGAAAGAAGAATGGAGAAATCAGACTCTGTGTCGATTTCAGGAACCTGAACAGAAGTTCAAGGAAGGACAATTATCCCCTGCCCAACATGGAACATATACTGCAGAAGGTCACTGGTGCATCTAGAATATCTATGATTGATGGCTTTTCTGGTTACAACAAGATATCAGTCATACCTGCGGATAGAGAAAAGACAACCTTCACCACTCCTTGGGGCACATTCATGTATGCCAAAATGCCTTTCGGATTGATGAATGCAGGAGCAACGTTTCAGCGATCCATGGACATAGCCTTCATCGGGGGAAAGGACAAGTTTGTGGTGATTTACTTAGATCATATAACAGTCTTCTCCAAGACCGATGAAGAGCACCACTACCACTTGAAGAAGGTTTTCCAGAAGTGTCGGAGGTATGGCCTATCCTTAAACCCCAAGAAATCATTGTTTGCTATGCAAGAGGGGAAACTATTAGGCCACATAGTATCAGCAGAGGGAGTAAGAATTGATCCTGACAGGGTAGAAGCAATTCAGGCTCTGTCACTTCCCAGATCCAAGAAAGAGGTTCAGTCATTTTTGGGAAGGATAAATTTTCTGAGGAGGTTCGTCTCAAATTTTGCTGAGTTGGTGAAACACATCATAGCCATGCTCAGGAAGGGGAATGAAGTGAAATGGACTGTTTAACCCAGGGAATATTTTGTCCAAATAAAGAAGGCATTGACTGAGGCTCCTGTGCTAATCAGTCCTGATTATTCTAAAGATTTTCTGATATTTTATTTTTCTTCCTGTGATACAGTAGCAGCAGTCTTACTGCAAAAAAATGATCAAGGGCAAGAGCAGCCTATTGCCTTCTTTAGCAAGGCACTGAGAGATGCAAAACTTTGATACGAGATCATGGAAAAGTAGGCCTACGCTCTGGTGAAAGCCCTCAAAGCTTTCAGAGTCTATGTCTTGCATTCAAAGATCATTGCATATGTCCCTTCAACCTTTGTGAAGGACATTCTTATACAGCCTGACATAGATGGGAGGAGAGGTAAATGGATCACCAAGATCCTAGATTTCGAGCTGGAAATCAAGCCCACCAAGCTGATAAAAGGGTAGGGTTTAGCCAGGTTGTTGGCTGAGTCCAATTGCAAAGCCTTGGGAATCAATTTCATCAATGAGCAAGCTGAGTCATCCGACAAGAGTTCCCAAAGAGCTTTGCCACTAGCAATGTGCACCTGGTACAGGGATATCTTATACTTCCTGCTAGAATTGAGGCCTCCTGATGGAATGGAAAAAAGCAAGGCACGAGCTTTAAAGCTCAAAGCAGTCAGATACTGCCTCATTGACTAAGCCTTGTACTGGAAAGACCCCCTAGGGGTATTACTGAGATGTCTCGACCCACAGCAGGC
Source organism: Picea engelmannii (assembly GCA_009831015.1). Classification (NCBI taxonomy): domain Eukaryota; kingdom Viridiplantae; phylum Streptophyta; class Pinopsida; order Pinales; family Pinaceae; genus Picea; species Picea engelmannii. The sequence goes on from ML795836.1 coordinate 47,086, forward strand.
CCAGAAGGTTATATTCGACTTCCATAGTGGTCTCTGTGGAGGTCATCATTTTTGGAAGACCACAGCTCACAAGATCCTCTGGGCTGGATACTACTGGCCCACCTTGTTTCCTGATCTCTGCAGAGAAATCAGAGCTTGCATTAAATGCCAGAAATTCTCGGGAAAGAAACAGCTCAAGTCCCTGCCATTAAAGCCTGTGGTAGTCTCGACACCCTTTCAGCAGTGGGGACTGGACTTCATCGGGGAAATTCATCCTCCCTCAAGTGGCCAACACCGTTGGATTCTGACTGCGATCGATTACTTCACCAAATGGATAGAAGTTGTCCCTACCAGAAGCACTTCTCACAAAGTGATTATCAGCTTCCTGGAAGATATTATATCCAGATTTGGTTGCCCCAACAGAATTGCCACTGACAATGCCTCCCCTTTTCGGTCTGAGCCTCTGGTCAAGTTCTATGAACAATTCCAGATTGCACTGATTCACTCCACTCCTTACTATCCTCAAGGAAACGGGCTGGCAGAGTCCTCCAATAAAATCCTAATCAAGCTTATCAAGAAGCTACTGGAGGAAAATAAAAGAGCCTGGGACTCAAAGATCAAATTTTCTCTTTGGGTTGATTGGGTGACAACAAATAAATTCCTAGGCATTTCTCCCTTCCAACTTGTTTATGGAATAGAGGTCGTTTTCCCCACTCAGCTCGCCTTACCTGTGGAAAATTTCCTCCAGAACTTTGAAAGGGAACCTAATCATGTGATCAGAAGGATTCATCAGATGGTGGAAGTGCAGCGGATCAGAGAATAGGTCATGGACAGAGCCTACAATCATCAACAGAAGATCAAGCAGGCTTTTGACAGGAAGAGCAAAAAGAAGGAATTTGAACAGGGTGATCTGGTGCTCAAATGGGATGCACCCGGGCAGGAGAAGGGAAAACACAGTAAATTTGATGCCCTCTGGTTCAGGCTTTTCAAGATCCTTGAAGTATTTGCAAACAACACTTACAAGTTGCAGGATCTGGAAGGCAAAGAAGTTTTCAGCAGCCCAGTAAATGGGCATTTCCTAAAAAAATGTTTTCTGTGAGCCACAGTCGGCTCTTTTTGTTTTGTTTTGTAAATATTGTTTATGTTTTGTTTTTCAGAGTAATAAATGACTCCATATCCCAACAGCAAAGGCACTGAATCTGCAAAATAGTTCTTAGAGCATCACAGGGATGACTCTATCCCCCATGGAGCCAAATGTTAGCGATATTTCTTGTAAGAGGGTTAGAATGCAAAAGGATGGTTTAAAACCCCACTTATCCTAAGTTTGGAACCCAATTGCGCCCCGAGGTAAGTGGCAAGCAAGTTCAAGCGGCGACGATTCGCATGCCCGGATCAATGGCACGTATTGAATTCCGGACCCCCCTGCCTTTCTACCTTTAAGCGGGGGGGGG
>ML795836.1:58574-80120 GCA_009831015.1 Picea engelmannii
ATCTGCATGTGCATTTTCCTTCATGTCCAAATAACTTCATCAATCTTGTGGTCCAAAACCCATGACTAGGGTTGACATCAATGAAAACAACCAATCTTCCAACAATTACTTCGGGAGAACGTGAAGGAGAAGGTTTTGAAACCTCTGAAGCCCGAACAGCCGAAGTAAACGATAGTCATTGATCTGGGTTGGACAGGTGTTACCAGAGCCAATAGTAGTACCGATACAAGAAGAGACTCCAGGAGCATCTACGTCAGAGTCGAGTTTGGATAGTTTTTCGAAGGAATACATACCACTTAGAAAGATGACAACGAAGCTAGTCAAGTTACAAAAGGAAATTAAGTATGAGCTCATGGAGCTAGAAATTCCATTAGGGTTCATAGTTGAAGAAGATATGTTAGATGCAATACCAAATTTGAAGTTTTCATATCAAAACCTATCATATGAGAATAATTTCCCATATTTAGCACCGAGGAAATATCTGAAGACATTTATCTTCCCAGTGACATCATTTATTAGGGTTGATCCAAAGTCTTGGGAAGAAGTATTGGAGAAATCAAGGATTTTGAACTTGTTAGATATCTCGCACTTTGGTAGGAGCATTGAGATCAATGCTTGTGTTAAGATGTTGTTAAGCTACATCCATGGAGGATACCTATGGCTATAAATATCCATGTCCATAGATACAGATTTGATTACATAGATAACAGGGTTTCCAATGGTAGGGGAGGACCCATCACCACTTTTTACACATAAGTTGAACAAGAAAGCTTTGTTGGAGAGGATGAAAGAAAAGTTTGATACGTTTAGAGGAGTGCACGAGATTGATGTAGAAAGTATCAATGACGAATGAATTAAGTTTGCAATGCAAGCCTTGGCTTGAAAGTTGTTGAGGAAGTGTTATAGAGATCAAGTACCGACATGTGCGATACTACTGGTAGAGAAGTGTGTAGAAGGCATACACATGAACTGGGAAACATTCTTAGTCACTAGTTATTGATAGATTGCAAGGAATCTCAAGACAAAGGTATGGAATTTCATTACACATGGTTCTTGATACTGATAGCATTAGTGGCTTGGAGGGATTTGGAAGACTCACAGTTTCTGTCAACAATGAATAAACCTTGTTTGGAAGTAATATACACTAACTTGTGGCATATTGCACACAAGGAGAGACAACTCGATACCAATATTTATTTCTACATCTATAAGGAGGTAATTCGAGAGACCATATAGAAAACACCATGCATATTACCATAGGTTGTAGAATCATACAAGGCAATTGCATGATTTAAGGTTGGGTGCCATCACATGTACATTCAAGCAAAGAAGGACCCAACTTAGGAATGGATTCCCATGAGATATAGGGTGATTGAAGAAGAAATGGGACATATCATGGAATATTGGGACACTAAGTGGAAGATCCCACTAATAGAAACAAAGCATCCAAAGACACAACACCTATATGTAGAAGAAATAAAATATGATTAAGAAGAAGAAGAAGTATAGGGAAAACAAGGAAATGGAAGATGAAACATACAAAATATTGTACCATGCCCGAGAGAGAAGAGGAAAGACACAGACAAGGGGAAAGAGGTCCAACAATGCAAGAAGAGGAAATTTGTAATGGAAACTGACATTCAAGAACTAACAGATGATGACTTAGAAAATATTGTGGATCAAGTCAAAGAGGTTACTGATGAGGATTTTGTGCGAGTAATGTAGAAAAAAGAAGAAATGCACTTGGATGTGCAAGAAAATATTATCGCACTACGATAGATTTTGGAGACAACAAGGATAGTGGCAGTTAGAAGAGGTGAATAAAAGAAGATGGTGAGTACAACACATATGAAATAGGTTTAATTGATGACATCCCACCCATATGCAACATAAAGAGAGTGTCAGGTAATGAAGATAACAACGAGAGATTTAGAGTTCCCTACGACAAATTTGAAGGAGCAAGCAAAGAGACTTAGTCATATTGACTTAGTGAAGTATCAGTAGCACATAGAAGTATTAAATAGCTTTCACATGAGCATTATGCAGGAAAATCAATTGTGCACAATTTCAAAGTCAATCGAACTGAATAAGGTAGATTCAGACAAGGATGTGCTATAGGAAGAATGTGAGAAACTTATGCAATAGAGGGATGAGGATGCACAAAAGACAAAAATATTGAAATACGCAGTATAGGGGGCCTATAGTAACATTCCATAAGTGTTTATGGAGGAAAAATCTCTTTAAGAAGAACAATTCATGAAGATCAGAGAAGCCTTTTAGTGATTTCGCATAAAGATTAATGAATTGGAAGTGCAATGGTCACCAAGTATGCCATCGGAGAAAAGAAATTAGAGAGAGAAGAAAGTGAAAATGACAGTAGAAAGCATCAAGATTTTGGAGGAGGAATGTGCCAAATTGTATGACGAAAGAAAACAAGTGACGACGCAACTGATAGAAGATACAAAGTTGCAATTAATTGGGTAGAAGTTGCAGGCTATGCAGGATAAGGCACAAAATTTCAAGGAAACCATGGGCACTCTACCATCGGAAGAAAATATGAATGTGTTATCACATATTACTATATGGGGTGTTTTCCCCACTGAATGTAGCCTTTGGGTGGAAAAGAGTGAAGAAAGGGGCTAGAAAGGTGCTTATCCTAACTCCGTCGAAGTTGATGTGATCGTTAGGTGCACTGAGCAAAGAGGCTTGTGGATCTAGGCGACTAAGATTTGTGTACTCCAGATTGACGGTCGATGGCCATATCAGGGCCTCAATATGCGAGGTTGTTAAAAATTGTAGAGTGGGCCAGGGAAAACAACCATGGTTTTTAAGGCACTACGTGTTAGCCAAAATCACACATCAGGCCCAAAAGCGAGGAGGTTTCAAACCACTTTTCATATTCCTGATATGCGCATATGCCTATTATGTCCTATCCTGAGTTGACAAGTGGCCCCTCCTTTATCACTTGCCCCCCTTCCACCTATCTTTCACTCACCATCCCTCATGTTCCTATCCTCCTCTCACCTCCTGCCACATGTGCCACCTCACCCCACATCATCTCCATCCCATTCCACCTCAGCTCCTGCTCGAGTGGTCCTTGCACTATCCATATGGCCATCGCACAACCCAGTAGCCTACCCATCACGCCACTATTCTACCAGATCCTCATCCACATCCACGACTACCTAGTGATCCCTATGTTGGCATGTTTTAGAGGCAGTGCATGCTTGTCATTGATGGAAAGTAAAGTAGCAATGATGGATTTAGTACAAGTATAATGTACCAGGTGGGAACCAAAAGTATTTTGGGAAGATGCAGTAGAGCAAGCTCATGAAGACCAGAAGATATAGTGCAGAGGTGCACACAGAGTGCAGAGTATGCGTGTTTTTCAATGATGGCAAAGATCATGACCAACAGTGTAGGGATAATGGCATGGAAATGGAAAGTTCAACAAGTGATCGTTGGATCCCATTCAAAAGCGTAAACTCTAGGAGTCAAGGAAGCAACTCATGACAAAAAATCACGAAATGTGAAACCACGACTTAATCTCCATTTCGGAGTTTCGGATACAAGGAGTTGGATGTGTCAAGGAAACTCACAAAAACAATGATGAAATCGCGAAATGAGAAACCACGATGTTTCGGAGTTTCGGATACTGGGAGTTGGAGGAGTCAAGAGTCGAGACTCTTCATCACAGGAGTCCCGAAGTTGCAAAATGCGAAACGCTGAAATCCCAAAACAAGCACATAAACAAAGACTCCATTTCAGAGTTTCACAAACCGGGAAATCAAAGATCAAAGGAACTTTAACCTTTGAAGTAGTGAACCTCGAAATCCTGAAATAAGCACAATGAAGGCTCATGAATTTGTGAAATGATCCTGGCTGTTGAAGCCAGAGGACACATGGTGAAATATTGGCATTTTGCTAACTGGAAATTCAAAGGAATGGGGTTCCCTAATCTCTCAAACTCGTGATATGCAAAATTGTGAAATAATCCTAGCCGTTGGATCAAGGTTTGATCTAAACCATTGATTAGACACTACGAAGGCCCGTGAAGTTTCAAAATGACGATAAGATATGGATTGTTGGGTACATAGGACACGTGGCGAAAGATCGTCATTTTGCTAACAAGAAAGTCAAAGGAACAGGGTTCCCTAACCTCTTGAACTCGTGATATGCGAAATTGTGAAATGTCGAAATGCAAAATTGCAACATGGAGTTCCGGGGATCGCAACATGGAGTTTCAGAGATCGTGACATGGAGTTTTGGAGTTTTGAAGATCACAACTTGGAGAGTCGAGATGCCTCATAATAGGAATTCATGACATGCGAAATCGCGAAATTCTGAAATGTGAAATTGTGACATGGATTTTTGATGATCGTAACATGAAGAGTCGAGACTCTTCACCATAGGAATGTCGAAATGCTAAAATGCGAAATGGAAAAATCAACGCAAGACCCTGTGCTTGTAATCCAAAGATGTTGGATACTTGGAAATCTGATCAAAGGGCTACTGTTGCTATTCATAGTTAATCGATCAATTACAATTCAGTTAGCAGGACTGAATCATGACTCTTGGATGGTTGGCGATTCAGATGCTGATGCATTTTATTGGAGGTTCATAGTGTAAGTGCTAGAAATGACTGATGGTTTCTGTCAGAGGACTCGAAGAGACTTCAAGGTGATCACCAGAAAAGATGAAGAGTCTCGAGGCATCCTCCAGTGGCATGAAGATTGTTCATAGAGGCTATTAATAGATGTAATACTGTTGGATCCTGGAATTGCAATAGAGGGAATGAGCTCAACTATGACATAGAAGACAAAGAGTCTTGACTGCTAGAGAGGCTAAGGAATCTCGGCATAACACCCAGTGATGATGGAGACATTGGAATAACCTCCAGAGAATATGAAGAGTTGCAATGATGATCAGGTAGAGCACTCAACATGGGGAGAGCATGCAGAAGCATTGTGAATAAAGGATGCAGAAGATGCACGGAGAGAATGAAAATGCAAAACAGAGAAGAGATTGAGTGATGTTGAGAGTGATTCAGGTGTGTAGAAGGAGGTAGAGTGCAGCAGTAGAAATGCACATTAGATGAATGGTGCACAGATGGGACATGGCGCACATAGCATAAAAGGTATAAGAACATAAAGCATAATGAAGGGGTGCAGGAAGACACGGATGCAGGTAGAGCAGAGCAGTGTAGCATAACAGTGATGAGACCGGTAAGCCATTGATAAATATTGTATCACTGTGATAAATTTATATATAGAAAAACTTATATTTCAGGGTGGTAGGGAGTTTCTAAGGAGGACTGTTGTCCTCAGAGGTTCAAGTGGGTGCTTTAACACATGGATTTGTAGCTTCCATCTGGTTGCAGCCAGAGAAACTAGGGTGGCAGGGTGGTGCAAGGGAGAACTGTTGTTCTCTATTTTATAGGTTGGTGCCTATGTGACTGGAAGTTCGTACTTGCATCTAGTTGGTACTGGAACACTTAGGGAGTTGTTTCTTCCTTCTAGTGGGTGCTAGAAAAACAAGGGAGTCGGTTCTTCCTTCTAGTGGGTACTAGAGAAACCAGGGAGTTGGTGCTTCCTTCTAGTAGGTGCTATCGAAAATAGAGAGTTGGTTCTCTCAGCAAGTTGCAGCTTACAAAACATAGGTTGTAGCCTCACAATGAGTTGGAGCTCATATGTATGATAATGTATAGAATGTAAAGGTTACTTATCATACCAAGAAGAAGAGGTGTTTACCCTTTATGGGTTTCCTCAAGAAATATCTGACTCTATATATTTCATATGTGTGAATGACATTGAATGTTCTATTTCTTACTTCCCTACATTATTGTGATTGTCATTCAGTGCTCAACAAAGAGTTTAAAATAAGCATAATTGTTTAAGCTCAGTAACAATTGATTCACCCCCCCTCTCTCTCAGTTTTCCAACAATTTGGTATCAGAGCCAACCCCTTTTATCTAAGGGTAGATCCTAGAGCCTAAACATGTCAAGCCATGAAGGAAATTCAACCAATAAGGCCCCTATGTTAAATGGAACAATCTTTTACTTCTGGAAAGTTAGAATGAGAACCTACATAATGTCTTTAGGTGCATATGTCTGAGATGTGGTAGATATTGTTTATGTAAAGCCAGTTGTACTAGCTAACAAGGATGACAAGCTATAATTTAGATTCAACTCTAAGGATATGAATTCTATCTTGAGTGGGCTTGCAGAAGTAGAATTTGTAAAAGTTATGCACCTAGGAACTGCCAAAGAAATGTGGGACAAACTCATTAGCTGTTATGAAGGTAATGAGAAGGTAAAGGATGCCAAGCTTCAAACCTATAGAGTACAGTTTGAACAACTGAATATGATAGAAGATGAAACTATTGGAAAATACTTTCTAAGAGTTGAAGAACTGGTAAATGCAATGAAAGCACTTGGTGAAAAAAATTGAGTAACCTTCTTTAGTTCAGAAAATTTTGAGATCTCTACCAGATAGGTTCAACCCGAAGGTCTCTGCAATAGAATAACTTAATGATATAAAAAACTTGAAGTTTGATCAACTTCTAGAAACATTGACTGCATATGAAATGAGAATAGTTAAAGATAAACCCACCTCCAAAGAAGCATCATTTAAGGTAGAAAAGAATGAGGATTCTGAGCCTGGTGAAACTGAAGCAAAATTTGTGAAGAGACTGAAGAAGGGATCAGGCAAATACAAAGGTAAACTACCTTTAAAATGTTTCAACTATGGTAATATAGGTCATTTTGCAAATAAATGTCCTCACAAAAGAAAGGATCAAACATTTGATGATGAGGAGAAGTACAAACACATAAATTTCTTTAAAGAGAATAATTTTAAGAAGAAAAGTCTTTATGTAAACAATGATGATGATCCTTCAGATGATGAAGACAATGACTCCTCTATTGAATATAAACTAAATTAATTCATACTTATGGCCAAAGAGGATTATGATAATAAAAGCACAAGAAGTGAGGCTAATGAATAAGAAGCTGGAGTTGATATGGAAGGAGAACTGATCAGTGCACTGGAAGAGATTGACAGACATAATTAAGAACAAAAAGCAAAAACAATTGTTGATACAGTTCAAGAAGACAGTAAAGAACCTAATGAAGACCTTATCCTACAAAAAGTGAAATTAGAAGAGGCAAAGAAAATCAAAGACATTCTAAAACAATAATTATCAGAAAATAAGGCAAGATGTGAAGCCTTAGAAGAAGAGATAGTAAAAACCAAAAAAGAAATGGAGAAGTTTAAGGGATTGTATCACCAAAATATGCCAAGTATTAAAGCCTCAGAAGGATTAACCTTGATTCTAAATTAGCAAAGAAACCCAAAGTTGAAAGCTGGATTGGGTTATGAAGAAGTATAAAGTAGTGATCATCCAAGTAATACAAAACCTATCAAGTTTGTTAAATCCTCAAACATTGACAACAATCACTCTGTAGAAACAAAGAAAGAAAATCTTCCACTAAGAAGGAATGAAAGAAAAAGTACCAGAACCAAATCTATAGATCAGAGAGATTATTGGCATGAAAGAAATCGACCTCCTCAAAGAAGATAGAATTTTTCAAGGTACAAAGGTTTTTTCTATGGTTATTCTTTTTTATGCTCTAATTTTGGTCACAAATCTATAAACTATTCTTTAATATTTAGATACGAACAATCAAGATATTCAACTAATAACCATCTTCCACAAAAAAGATCGAGACAACCAAAAAACAAACAACCTCATACTATAAATCATGCGATGGCTGGGAAAAGGACGCAGGTTAAACATAACAATAGTTATGAGCATAACAATTGCTATGATATTCTATTTAGTGAACCAGAATGTTACATCTGTCATAACTATGGACATAAAACTGCAGATTGTCTCTTAAGGAATTACAAGCCAGATTTGATCCCCACTGTTGAAAATGTCAAGGTTTGGAAGAAGAAAGCAGATGACAAGTGTGGACTAGTCTTATCAGCCCAAAGACAAAAGAATTCCTGGTATATTGACAGTGGATGTTCCAAACATATGACTGGAGACAAAAGTAAGTTTCTAACTCTAAGTGAAAGAAAATCAGAGAATGTAACTTTTGGAAATGATGCACCATGAAAAATAAAAGGTAAAGGAATGGTAAGTTTGAGTAATGGAAAAGGGAAAGCTCAAGATGTGTTGTTTTTAGAAGGTATGAAACATAATATTCTTAGTGTCAGTCAAGTCTGTGACCGAGGATGTGAAGTCATTTTTAACTCTAAATACTATAGAATAAAATCTGTGAATTTAGGACAGCTAGTTTCAAAAGGGATAAGAACAGAAAATAATGTCTATGTGTTAAAAGAAGAAAAAGAAGAATTCCACTTAAGAAAGTATGATGAAAGATGGTTATGGCATAGGAGACTTGGACATCTAAACTTTGACCACTTTATCAAGCTCAAAAATCTTGAGGCAGTAAAAGATCTTCCGAGAATATCAAAGCCCCAAGATTCTATGTGTAAACCCTGCCAAGTAGGAAAGCTAACCAGGACACAGTTTAAGTCCAAGAGCTCTAATTCAACAGAGAAACCACTCCCAACTAGTTCATATGAATTTATGTGGACCATCAAGACAGGAAGGCACGGGGAAAGAAAACTACTTCATGCTAATTATTGATGATTACTCCAGACTTACTTGGGTTGCCTTTCTCAAGGAAAAAGCTGAAGCATTTGAGAAGTTTAAAATATTTAAGGCTTTAACTGAGAATCAAACAAGTAAGAGGTTAAAGGCAGTAAGATCAGACAGAGGAGGAGAATTTATTTCAAGTGATTTCAAGGAATTCTGTGATAAGCATGGGATCAAGAGAGAATACACAATCCCAAGAACTCCACAACAAAATGGAGTTGTTGAGAGGCAAAACAGAACAATGCAGCAAATGGCCAGGTCAATGATGAATGAGAAAAGAACATTGGTCAAACCTACTGGGTAGAAGCAATACACACAACAATCCTTGTTCTTAACAAATCCCACCTCAGACCACAAAGTGACAAGACACCTTATGAACTGTGGTATGGGAGACCTGCTTCAATCAAACACTTCAAAGTCTTTGGGAGTAAATGTTACATAAAGAATAATGATGAGAACCTTGGAAAATATGATGACGGGGATGATGAAGGTATCTTCTTAGGGTATGCTAAAAATAGTAAAGGATACAAATGATATAATAAGAAGCTGCATAAAATGGTTGACTGTATTGACATAAAAGTTGATGAAGGAATCCCAGCAAGAGAGGTGTACAATAATGAGTCTTCTATAGAGGACACAACCAAAGATGAAGATGAACAGGTCCAAGAATCAAAAAATGAATAATCTGAATCAGATGAAGACACAGATACTCAGACAGACTCAAATCAATAGACAACTTCAAATTCCTCCTCCAGAATCACTCAAAAGAATCATCCTGCAAGTCAGATAATTAGTGAAAAAGACAAAGGTGTACAAACCAGGAGAAAGACAATAAAAAACACTGAAAAATCACATATAGCTTTCATATCCATGCTAGAACCCAAAATTTTTAATGAAGCTAGCAAAGATGACCATTGGGTTAAAGAAATGAATGATGAACTTGATTAGATTGAGAAAAACAATACGTGGGAGATGGTTCATAGACCTGAAGGTAAAAATATCATTGGTTCCAAATGGACCTTTAAGAATAAGTTGAATGAGCAGGGACAAGTTGTCAGGAACAAAGAAATATTGGTCTGTAAAGGCTATGCTCAAATAGAAGGACTAGATTTTGATGAAACATTTGCGCCCATAGAAAGATTAGAAGCTATCAGAATATTTCTTGCCTATGCTTGTCATAAAAGGTTTAAATTCTATCAAATGGATGTCAAGTCATCTTTTCTAAATGGATATTTAAATGAAGAAGTCTATATGGAACAACCAGAGAGCTTCAAATTGTCTAATAACCCTAACTTAGTATGCAAGATGAAAAAATCTTTATATGGATTAAAACAAGCCCCTCATGCCTGGTATCATAGATTGGATACATATCTCAAAGACAAAGGGTTCAAGAGAGGAACAATTGACAACAATATATATATCAAAACAAAGGATAATGATTTGCTCATCGTGTTGGTCTATGTAGATGACATCATCTTCGGATGTAATAAGTATTCATTGGTACAATGGTTTGCTTCTTCCATGGAGTCTGAGTTTGAAATGTCTATGATAGGTGAACTGTAATTTTTTCTTGGTTTGCAAATTACTAAGAGGTCTGAAGGGATGTTCATTTCTCAAGAAAAATATCTAAGAGAAATGTTGAAAAGGTTTCAAATAGAAGATTCTAAACCTGTGGGCACACCTATGGTTACTTGATGCAAATTAAGAAAGGATGATGACTCACTCAATGTTGATCAAAGTTCATATAGGTCAATGATAGGCAGTCTGTTGTACATCATAACATCTCATCTAGACATAATGCATGTTGTTGGAATGGTAGGAAGATATCAGTCTGCACCTAAATAGAGTCATTTTCTATCTTTCAAAAGGATATTCATATATTTGAAAGAAACAATGAGCTATGGCCTATGGTATCCTAAGAATCAGAGTTTTCAATTATCAGTCTACTCATATGTTGATTGGGCTAACTGCATGAATGAAAGGAAAAGAACGAGTCGAGGTGCGTTCTTCTTAGGATATTCTCTAGTAGCATGGTTGAGTAAAAAGCAAGGTTCTTGTCTCACACCTAAGAGAGTCCATCCTATTAGGGGGAGTTTGTATTGATTGAATATCTGATACCTCTGAAAAATACTGCAACATCTTAGGGGGAGTGTGTTTTCTTTGACATTGATATCAAAGGGGGAGAAAAGAACAGGTCTGGATGCCTTTGTTGCCATCAATGCCAAAGGGGGAGATTGTTGGCATGTTTTACAGGTAGTGTATGCTTGTCATTGATGGCTAGTACAACAATGATGATGGTTTGAGTACAGGTGTAATGTGCCAGGTGGGCACCAGAAATATTTTGGGAAGATGCAGTAGAGCAAGCTCGTGAAGACCAGAAGAGATAGTGCAAAGGTGCACGTAGAGTGAAGAGTATGTGTGTTTGTCATTGATGGAAAATATCACGACCAACAACACAGGGATAATGGCATGGAAATGGCAAGTTAAAAAAGTGATTATTGGATCCTATTCAGAAGCATAAACTCCAGGAGTCAAGGAAGCAACTCACGATAGAAAATCGTGAAATGCGAAACCACGACTTAATCTCCATTTTGGAGTTTTGGATATCGGGAGTTGGAGGTGTCAAGGAAATTCATGACAAGAATGATGAAATCATGAAATGTAAAACCACGATGTTTCAGAGTTTCAGATACTGGGAGTTGGAGGAGTCAAGAGTCGATACTCTTCATCACAAGAGTCCCGAAGTTGCGAAATGCGAAACACTGAAATCCCAAAATAGGCACATCAACAAAGACTCCATTTCGGAGTTTCGCAGACTGGGAAATCAAAGATCAAAGGAAATTTAACCTTTGAAGTAGCGAACCCTGAAATCCTGAAAGAGGCACAATGAAGGCTCGTGAATTTGTGAAATGATGCTGGTCATTGAAGCCAGAGGACACATGGCGAAAGATTGGCATTTTGCTGACTAGAAAGTCAAAGGAACGGGGTTCCCTAACCTCTTGAACTCGTGATTTGTGAAATCCTGAAATAATCCTAGCTGTTAGAACAAGGTTTGATTTGGATCATTGATCAGACACGACAAAGGCCCGTGAAGTTTTGAAATCACGATAAGATCTGGACCATTGGGTCCATAGGACACGTGGTGAAAGATCATCATTTCACTCACTGGAAAGTCAAAGGAATGGGGTTCCCTAACCACTTGAACTCGTGATATACGAAATCGCGAAATGATGAAATGTGAAATTGCGACATGGAGTTTCGGGGATCACGACATGGAGTTTCGGGGATCGCGACATGGAGTTTTGGAGTTTCGGAGATCGCGACTTGGAGAGTCGAGATGCCTCGCAACAGGAATTTGCGACATGAGAAATCATGAAATGTCGAAATGCAAAATTGTGACATGGATTTTCGGTGATCATAACATGAAGAGTTAAGACTCTTTACCACACGAATGTCAAAATGTCGAAATGCCAAAATACGAAATGGCGAAATCAACGCGAGACCCTATGATTGTAATCCAACGATGTTGGATACTTGGAAATCTGATCAAAGGGTTGTTGTTGCTATTCAAAGTTAATCGATTAGTTACGATTCAGTTATAAAAACTGAATCATGACTCTTGGACGATTGGTGATTCAGTTGCTGATGTGTTTTCTTTGAGGTTCATAGTGTAGCTGCTAGAAATGACTAATGGTTTTTGTCAAAGGACTCGAAGAGACTTCAGGGTGATTGCTAGAAAATATGAAGAGTCTCGAGGCATATTCTAGTGGCATGAAGACTATCCATAGAGGCTATTGATAGATGTAAGATTGTTGGAGCATGGAATTGCAACAGAGGGAATGAGATCGACTGTGATAGAGAAGATGAAGAGTCTCGACTACTAGAGAGGCTAAGGAATCTCGGCATAACACCAAGTGATGATGGAGGCAGGGGCATAACCTCCAGAGAAGATGAAGAGTTGAAATGATGGTCAGGAAGAGAACTCAACATGGGGAGATCATGCAGCGGCATTGTGAATAGAGGATCCAAAAGATGCACAGAGAGAATAAAAATGTAGAACAGAGGAGAGAATGGGTGTTGTTGAGAGTGATTCAGGTGTGTAGAAGGAAGCAAAGTGCAGCAGCGGAAATGCACAAAAGAGGAATGGTGCACAGATGGGACATGGCGCATAGAGAATAAATGGTAGAAGAACATAAAGCGTAATGAAGGGGTGTAGGAAGACACTGATGTAGGTAGAGCAGAGCAGTGTAGCAAAACAATGATGAGACTGGTAAGCCATTAATAAATATTGTATCATTGTGATAAATTTATATATAGAAAACTTTATATTTCAGGGTGGTAGGGAGGTGCTAGGGAGGTCTGTTGTCCTCAGAGGTTCAAGTGGGTGCTTGAAAATAGGGAGTTGTAGCTTCCATCTGGTTGCAGCCAGAGAAACCAGGGTGGCAGGGTGGTGCAAGTGAGAACTGTTGTTCTCTGTTTTACAGGTTGGTGCCTGTGTGACTGGAAGTTGGTGCTTCCATCCAGTTGGTACTGGAACACTTAGGGAGTTGTTGCTTCCTTTTAGTGGGTGCTAGAGAAACCAGGGAGTTGGTGCTTCCTTCTAGTGGGTGCTAGAGAAACCAGGGAGTTGGTGCTTCCTTCTAATGGGTGCTAGAGAAACCAGGGAGTTGCTACTTCCTTCTAGTTGGTGCTAGAGAAAATAGAGAGTTGGTGCTCTTAGCAAGTTGCATCTTGCAAAACAGAGGTTGTAGCCTCACAATGAGTTGGAGATCATATGTATGATAATGTATAGAATGTAAGGATTACTTATCATACCAAGAAGAATAGGTTTTTACCCTTTATGGGTTTCCTCAGGAAATATCTAAATTTGTATATTTCATATGTGTGAATGATGTTGAATGTTCTATTGCTTACTTCTCTGCATTATTGTGATTGTCATTTAGTGCTCTGCAGAGAGTTTAAAATAATCATAATTGTTTAAGCTTGGTAACAATTGATTCACCCCCCCCCCTCTTCGTTGTCCAAAAACCTACAGGCATTCAGATCAGATCCATATGCAAAATTGCAAAGGCCCCCACATCCACAGGTACAAAGTTGACTTAGGTCTTCACATCCCAATGATGCAGTTATTGACGTTGGTGGGTGGTGGTTGAGTGTCGTTTTGGCCATAAATAGAAAGTGAAGAAAAGGATTGTCATATCATTAGCAGGTCTATTCTGAGGTTTGTTTACATATGACCAAGGCGCATGTATGGACAGATATTACGTGCACAGTCTGATAGGAAACATGTAGACTTAATGCCTTCAATGCAGTTACTCAGATGTGCTTCTGTGTTTTTTTTTTTAGTATAAATACTCATTTTTTTATATTTTGTAAAGTTTGATGGTCGAGATAGGCTCCCGTATTGTAATTTTTTTATGAAGAACTGGTTCCTCTGGTTATGTATCTATATTTGAGACTTATTTTTTAATGAAATTCAACTTCTTTGCATCTCTTTGTAAACATTTTGTTAAGACACTTGAAATTGGAGGATCTAGTCGAGGGTTGTGATGTTGTTGTGATGTAGGTTTGATCACTGCAATATTTTCACCAGTTTTAATTAGTTTCCTGTGTTATCATTTCACCTCTTATGTTGAGTAGCTTGGGCATGGAGGATCCATTCGAGTTGTTACAGTATCATTGTGATGTAGGTTTGATCATTGTGTTGTTGTAACTATGTCATTTAGACATATCTTAGTGTCTGAAGCTTTGGGTCCAAGAGGATCTCATTATTGAAGCTTTTATTCCTTAGGCTACTAGAAGACTAGATGTCCATAGTAGGCCCTTACATATCCTCACCAGTTCTCCCCCCTACTCACCCTTTTACTGCGACTTACTGACTGAAGTTAGATCAAGACCTCACTTACCTATGCATTGCATGGTCCAGTATTCCGAGTTAAAGCGATATTCTCTTGGGTATTCTCCCATTTGACCACCTTTATTTATTCATTCTAACATATAAAACTGATGGGTACTGGGCTTACCTCTATCGCAATCCAGAAATGACTTCTAGTGATAACACTTCTGGCATCATTGTTGGGGACTGAATTGAAGACTTTTCCCTAGGATTGAACGACAATGAGGTTTCTAATTCTGAAGGTGCATTAGATATCATAACCATTAAAGATTGCACTTTCACTTGGTGACTCAATTGTGGAAAATCCATTGTTTCCACTCAACGTTTTCAGTTGTGGCTTCCTCTAGCACACCTGAAGCTGATGTAGAGGAGCTTTCTCAAGAAAGTTTTTAGCAGCTGCTTTCTCAGCTTGAGAAGTTCCCTGGTAGAATGAAGATGATCAGATATGGTCTTTGATGGTGAACAAAGACCATACACATTCAAATATGCACATATTTCACTTGGAGAATCCTTGCCTAAAGAGTCCAGACTCCACTGGCGACTCCACTAGTTTGAAATGAAAGAAACTTCAGCTCCGAGGTATGCCTTCTATGATTTTTAGAAAATAGTTGGTTTCCCAAATCCACTGCCTGATAGAGATGAATGGGAAGATATCCTCCCTAAATTTAAAGAAAAAAGTTGGGAGGTACCAGCTGAGCATTTACTAGACTTTCATGAATTTATTCATCGAATTAATATCATGCATGAAGATGTCCAGATTAATATTTTCATATATTCATTACGGGGGGATGCTCTTGATTGGTGTCAATCTCTTCCCACTGCAAGCATCAATTCTTTGATAGGTTTTCATATAGCTTTCAATTCATTTTGTAAGGATTATTTTCTAGATGAGCATCTTTATGAAAGTTGTTGTGATGAATTTTATTTGTTTCATGAAGCCTCTATTGGTCCTGAAGACCATGTTTGTGATGAAGCTTTTACTGTAGAAGAAAACATTTTCTATGAAAACCTAGAGGTGTTGAATGATATTCATTTTGTCAGCCCTAGCACAAAAACATCTCACATCATTTCAGATACATCTGTTATTTTAGATGTTCATAAGATCAACATGCCTCTTGTGAAAATTATGAGTTTATAAGGAAGATATTGTCTATAGTAGATAACTCTCTTGGATATGGGGTTGAAGCAGATGTTCCTGGAAACCCTTCTTATGATGAAGAAGACCTTCCAATTTTTAAAGAAGAGATGGTTTTGGAGGAGGATTCTTCTCTTTTCCTTCAAAAGGTTTCCCATGATATATTTTTACCTAGGATTAAAGAGAAAAATCATATGCATGAACATCCAGAAGTAGCAGTTACTGTTGTCCCTAAAATGGATATTTTTAACAGTTATATTCTCAATGGGATCACTGCTTTAGAGGTTGATCATAGATATGAAGGGAAAACCTTTTTTGATGAATATTCTAGTGATGATGAGCAACAATATTATCCTACATTTGATCACTATGAAGACACTGAATGACATGAAAAAAAGAAGATCTTTACCATGGTATCTATTTATGATGATTATTAATCTGATCCTTAGGAGATCCATGGAGAAGAAGAGGAGGAGCCAATGATGTAGTTTATAGAATGCACATAGCCTGTAAGTGAGCAGCCATCATTTGAAATCAGTCATCCTGCATCATCCTCTCATTCTCCTGAGCTTGCCATAGATATCCAGCCATATGTGAGTAGTGGCCAGACAGAACATGCTTTCTGTCACCTATTCTATGAGCCAGTCAGGGAGTACATGGAGTTGCAGTTCCTCCAAATTTTGAAGCCTCTCAGCTTCATCTAATTTTCATCATTCGAAGGAAATATGAATGATGTAACCATTATGATGTTGCAGTTGCGTCATATGTTATCAATCAATGACATAACCAAGGGCCTTCCATTTATATAGTTACTTGAATGGATATGGTGGAATTTTTCTTTCACCTAACATTTTGTAAAATTTTCAGTTAGTTTAGGATTGTACATAAATAAGCTCCTTTTGGATCCCATGTGTTTGTTTTCATTTTAGTTGAGCAATGTACATATTTCCCTGTTTTGTTCTGTGAATATTTTGAGCATGACTCCATAACCCAACAGCTAAGGAAATGGAACTATACATTCTTGACAGCTCGCAAGGAGCATGCCATCCCCTGTGGAGCAAAATGTTATCACATATTAATATATGGGGTGTTTTCCCCACTGATTTTATCCTTTGGGTGGAAAAAGGTGAAGAAAGGGGATAAAAACCCACTAAATGGTGCTTATCCTAAGCCCATCGAAGTTGATGTGACCATTTAGCATGCTGATCTAAGAGGCACATGGATCTAGGTGGATGAGATCTATGTGCTCCAGATCGATGGTCGACGGCCCTATCAGGGCCTCAACATGCGAGGTTGTTAAAAATTGTAGGGCGGGCCTATTAATATTATGGTAGCTTTGGGAGGTATGAACCTCTATTGTGACCTATGACGAGATTAGAATACTTTGAAAGGAAGCAAAGAAGTGAAGGAAACCCTAGACAAGTTGTCGGCTGCAGAAATATATTTAATATGAATTTATTAGTACCCAGGAGGAGAATTCAGCCCCAGTAAAACTGCCCAGACTACTATAAATACAGGGCGCCAGTTCTCATTATTATCATCTCAGCAGTTGTGGAGAGAACTAGATCTGTGCAGGCACAGTAGTAGCTTGTGCGCAAGTTTTTGGGAAGGTGTGCGCTAGCCTCTAGGTGGGATTATGTGATCATCTTGGTTTCTATTCTTGCTTGGTGCATTAGCCTCTCTTGGCTATTGGATTGCTACCTGGATTCTCTTCTCTGTCAAGGTCAAGGTGCTCGAAGGGTGGCTTCGACCTATGGTTGGGTGACAAGGGTATCGTCAATGGTAAAACGAGCACAATCTTATATATTCTAACAGGTTATGTGTCCACACCCCCTTCAGTCAGCCTAAAACGTTGGAAGGAAACATAGCCTCTAGGATATTGAGCTCACTGAGGAACTGTCGCTAGGGTTACTAGCAGGAGAAGCTTCCAAAACACTACAGCTAGGGTTACTAGCAAAAGCAGTTGCAAAAATCCTAAATCTTTGATCTGACACCTTGTGATGGAGCATCTCACCCAAGAAGAAGATATTCATATGTTCCCTAACTTAGCGCACCTCTTGGCTCTCTCAAAAGATATAAATGATGAAGTTGAAGTTTTGGATCAAGGCATGACCAGTTACTAGTCAACCGAAGACATGTGTGAAATAATCAGTCTTTTACACTACTCAGCACTTATCAGGACGATTGAAGATGATATTTGGATAATCGATAGTGGAGATTCTAGGCACATGATGGGAGATCAAGCCAGACTCTCAAATCTAAATGAGAGAAAGACATCATACAAAGTGGATCTTGGAGACAAAATCACTTACCCCGTCTAAGGATTTGGACAAGCCTTCGTCAAGTTGGAATCAAGTAATCATGTTCACTTAAGAAGTGTTTTATATGTACCTGGTTTAGAAAAGAATCTTGTATCAATATCATGTTTAAAATACAAAGGAAATAGAATAGCCTTCATGGATGGAAAGGTGTTATCATGGCATAAGAATTCCAACATAGAGGATGCTAGGGTTATTGGAAGTCATGAAGGAAATCTGTATAGACTACTAGAACAAAATGAAGAAGCTCTAGTACATGATGAAGTCAACCCTAATGAGATTTGGCATAGAAGGTACACTCATATCAACTATCAAGCATTACCTTTCTTCAGAAAAATGGTTGAAGGAATACCATAATTGAAATCTACACATGAAGGAATCTACAAAGGATGTGCCCTTGGGAAGAATATCAAGAAACCATTCCCAAGCAGCAACAACAGATCCAAGGAAATCCTAGATCTAATACACTCAGATGTTTGCGGTCTAATGCCAGTCAGATATCTAGGAGGATCTCTTTACTACGTAATATTCATAGATGACTATTCAAGAAAGATGTGGTTGTACCTATTGAAATCAAAAGACGAAGTATTCAACAAATTCCAAGAATTCAAAGAAGAAATATAAAACCTTACAAACAAGAAGATCAAGTCATTAAGAACATATAATGGAGGAGAATACACCTCAAAGGAGTTCGTTGAATTTTGCAAATAGGCAGGGATTAGGAGGGAGCTGATTGTTCCTCATAATCGTCAACGAAACGGTGTAGCAGAAAGAAAGAACAGATCTATCGAAGAAATGGTAAAAGCCTTATTGAATGATCAAGTTCTATCCATGTTTCTATGGGGAGAAGCAACAATGATGGAAATATATGTACAAAATAGAATCCCTCATCATATATTAAAGGACATGACACCAAAAGAAGCCTTCTCAAGTAAGAAACCTAACGTAGAAAACCTAAGAATATTTGGATGTCTAGTTTACTCTCATATTCCCAAAGATAAAAGGAATAAACTAGAACCCTCAGGAAAGAAGGGGATATTCGTGGGATATAAAGATTCATCCAAAGAATATAGAATATATATTCTAGAACAACACAAGATAGAAGTTAGCAGAGATGTAACGTTCAATGAAAGGATGGCCTTTAGGAAATCCATTGAAGAAATTATAGAAGAAGAAGAACTTGAAGAACCAAATGAAGAAAACACAGAAAATGAAAACAACAAAAAGGTTCAACCTAACCATCCTATGGATCCATGTGAGAACATTGATTCATATATCATACCAAAAATGAAGAAATGACTAGCTTGGCTTGAAGCTACATTACAAGACACAGAAAGAATCAAGGTTCCAGAAGGAGCGTCCAGGAAGAGTAAAAGACTGAAAAGATTCTCAAGTTATGCAGCATACATGACGAAGCTTCTAGATGAAGAACCTACCACATTTGAAGAAGAAACCCAAAATGGACAATGGAAAGAAGCTATGGTGGAAGAAAATCAATCCATTATGAAAAATGAAGTATGGGAAATTGTACCTAGACCTAAAGAAAAATCAGTGGTAACCTCAAAATGGGTATACAAGATCAAACATGTAGCAAATGGAAGTGTGGATAAATACAAGGAAAGATTCGTGGCTAGAGGGTTCTTTCATAAGGAGGGAGAAGATTATAACAAAACATTTCCTCTGGTGGCTAGGTATACCTACATCAGAGCTATCATATCTCTTACCGCTTCCATGGGTTGGAATCTACACCAGATGGATGTAAAGACAACCTTCCTCAATGGAGCTATTGAAGAAGAAGTGTATATTGAACAACCTCAAGGATTCGAGGTACATTATAGAGACACTCACGTTTGCAGATTGAAGAAAGCTCTATATGGACTCAAGCAAGCTCTAAGGGCTTGGTACGCCAGAATGGACAACTATCTAACAAGACTTGGTTTCTCCAAGAGTCATGCAGATCCAAACCTTTATTACAAATTCATGGATAATGCACCTATAATTATACTATTATATGTTGATGACTTATTCATAACAGGTGAAGAATCTCTCAATATCCAGTGCAATAAGGAATTAGCCTCTGAATTTGATATGAAAGATCTAGGTGTCATGCACTATTACTTGGCACTAGAAGTATGGCATAAGCGTGTTGAAGTATTCCTTGGATAAGGAAAGTACTCAATAAAGATCCTTCAAAAATTTGGAATGATGGACTGTAAGTCCATGGACACTCCCATGAATGCAGATATAAGGAAAGTGAAAGTCCCAGATTTCGATCCAGTAGATCCATCTCTATATCGACAACTAATTGGATCATTGATGTATTTGGTAAATACTCGACCAAATATTTTCTTTGCTGTAAATACATTACGTTAGTTCCAAGTGGCACCTAGACAAGAGCATTGGAAAGCTGCAAAGTGTTAAGCCCTAATATTGGCTCATTACCACTTAATTGGGGCATATTAGATTAGTAATGTTATTTTATTTATGTCGGCTTTAGGCCATTAGTTGTAATTTAGATTAGTAATATTATTTTATTTATGTCGGCTTTAAGCCATTAAACCTCCTAGTCTCCTATATATACCAAGGAGACATTTTCATTTTGAATCATCGGGTACTTGAACATTTAAGTGGGGTAAAAGGAGGTTTCCCCCTTGAAGAGGCTTATTATCTGAAATTATCTCTTTTTCAAGGCGTTGAGTACTTTTCCTGAGGTTTTTCTATGCTATATTGAAGTTTGGTTCTTAACATATGGTATCAGAGCTCAAGGTCTTGGGGTTTCGCTGCTACATATGAGACACCGTGGCATTTTCGCTATAACTTTGTTTCTACAACGTTTCAGGAGGAACAGATTAAAGGGTATTTAGAATACAGATCAAGGTACGTTGGGTTCAAAATTCAGCTCCTGAGGCCTTATAATTTTGGAGATACAGCCGGTACAAGATAGGGTTCTGGAATCATCCTGAAATGAGTCTTTGCAGCATTTTCGCTATACAAATATTTATTTAACGTTTCAGACCCTGAACTCCGGGGACCATTTACAGAAATTAGTTTTTTATCTGTGGTAAAAATTTCAGCTTCTGGTTCATCTTAAATTTGTATATACACCCTGTGTAAGATAGGGTATCTGACTAGTCCTATTGACTAGTCTCAATAAGGTGTTCCAGGTAAAACAATCATAACTTCTTCCTAGAGTATCCAAATTGTGTGGGACTGGTTGTATTGGATCGTGGACAGTCTGTAGTATTTTGGGTGTGATATTTAGAATTTTATATCAATTATTTTGTGCGGGGCACACTATACAAGTGAGATATCCTGGAAAGGCCAAAAATCGACAAGTTGTGGGGAAGCCACCGTAAATTCCACTTGGCACATCCAATTTTGATCATACCTGTGGCATTGCAGAGAAGAAATATCAGAGAAATACATAAGATAAAGTTTCATACCCAGAAGGGCCAAAAATTGGGAGATACAACAGAAGAAATATTGTCTAGAAGAACCTCCTCAAAATCAAGGTTCAAAAGTGATACTT
>ML795836.1:99693-137530 GCA_009831015.1 Picea engelmannii
CAATCGAAGTACAAGCAAATTAATATATTCAATACCTAGTCTATACATGTGATCAAGGAATCATGTAATAAGATGACATCATCATTATGGGAAAGGGACATATTCATGTATTGGATTAACTGAAAGAGAAATATACAACCTGATCCTTGATGTCGTAGATCTCCTTTCAATGGCTTCTAGTTCTGACACACACACTTGCTCATGCATGAAGAAAATCAACTACTTATGATGACCATGTTGTTGTCTCTATCTGCTGTAGCATCACTTCTCCATACAATAATGTACCAATTCTCCAATAGATCTCTCAAGCTTGCCAACTTCTTATTAACCCTTTCCATGAGTATTCTCATCAATTTATAAGAGAGAATAGGTTAGTTACTAGGATAAGAATGATCCCAATAAATCTGGAATGCCATCTTCTGAATAACCATTCGAATACCAACTCACCCTTCTAGAAGATTCCCTTCTAGAAGGCTCGAGAATCTTATCTTTTTCCTTTGTAAGAAGATGTCCGCACCCTGGAAATGATTACAGTGTGAGAAGTTTTCACCCTAGCTGAATGCAGCCTGCGAGAATGAAGGATTCCCGCAGGAGAGTATATATGCAACCTGCGAACATTCCTCAAAACATGACTTCTGGAAATAGATAAGAGCAACCCTTTTCAGGAAGGAGTTCTTTAATGAGGAGTTTGATTTGCTATCATCATAACATCACCATGTCATCATTACAATGACCAAAATTGTGGATAACAGGTAGATATTCTTTCATATCTCATAGATGTGAGTGAAAGATTGGCCCAAATGATTCAGTTTATTTTAACAATATTTTTCTGTGCAGGTTAGCATCAGACGATTGTTATGGAGACTGCCTATCTCCAGATAGTAGAGATATACTACTATGGTGGATTTGTTCCACTGTTTATGACTGTGGTCATGGTTTAAGTAGTTGCATACTACCTTAAATAAACACATGTGTGTTCTATCAATTGATATTGTACCAGTTGTCATAGGAGATTATCCAGTTGGATAATAATGACGGTGCTTATGTTGCTACCAGTTGAATGGTTTGTTGTGCTCAAGACCATACCTCCCTAGCTAGGAGGGAGTGTTAATATTATGGTATCTTCAGGAGGTATGAACCTCTATTGCGACCTATGATGAGATTAGAATACTCCGGAAGGAAGCAATGAAGTGAAGGAAACCCTAGACAAGTTGTCGACTACAGAAATATATTTAATATGAATTTATTAGTACCCAGGAGGAGAAGTTGGCCCCAGTAAAACTGCCCAAACTACTATAAATATAGGGTGCCATTTCTCATTATTCTCATCTCAGCAGTTGCAGAGAGAACTGGATCTGTGTAGGTGCAGTAGCATCTTGTGCGCAAGTTTCTGGGAAGGTGTGCACTAGCCTCTGGGTGGGATTATCTGATCAATTTGGTTTCTATTCTTGCGTGGTGCATTAGCCTCTCTTTGCTATTGGATTGCTACTTGGATTCTCTTCTCTGTCAAGGTCAAGGTCCTTGAAGGGTGGCTTCGGCCTATGGTTGGGTGACGAGGGTATCGTCAATGGTAAAATGAGCATAATCTTCTATATTCTAATAGGGTTAGGGAAAACAACCATGGTTTTTAAGGCGCTACATGTCAGCCAAAACCACACATCAGGCCCAAACGTTGGGAGGTTTCAAACCTCTTTTTCACAGTCCCAATGATCCAGATGGATATCGGTGGCCACCCACCTTTTCCAACTGGCTCAAAACAACTTTCTGACATTTTTGGCAATTTACTATTTTTAGCAGTTTTTACTTTTGGGGCCATTTTGAGGGTGTAAATGAAGGTTTTTCAGTATCGAGCTCCTTAATTATATCTAAATGCATAATTAATCCCCCAAAATAAATCTCCTTGATCATACCTTTCCAACGGGCTATCACACGCCTAAAACAGAGATCGTATGCAAAAGTTACGACCCTGGGAAGTTGATGTACTAGCTTACCCAAACGGCGCCCACATGACTTTTGGCGCTTCATCTCCTAGGGTTAGGTTTTTGGATGTCTAGGGTTTTTGGCATTCTTGATTATTGTAAAAATGCCTTCAGAGCCTCATTGTAACTGGCTTCTTGTGAATGCGTGCTACCGTCACATCTCTTCTCAGAGATAAGCCGCCACCATTCCAGCAAGCTTGTTTTCACTGCATTTTACAGTTTCAGCTTACTTCGTTATTGAATAGAAAACTAGTTTTACTGTATCTCTATTATTTTGTGTTAAGCACCTGTTAATAATATGTATTCATTTCGTTCTACTCATAAAATCTGGATCAGTGGTATAAGAGTGGTCTGCTCCTTGTCATCTTAATGCATGTCCCCAACGAGGTCAGAGTACAAAGAGTTGGGTCTCAAGCTTGTTTCTCTTAAGGACAAAATCTCTCGCACGCCCAAGCGACCTCCCATGGCAAGAGAAAAGAAAGATTATGGGACAGGAGATCCTTTCAAACTGTTGATTGAGGAAGCCCTCACGCAATAGAGGATGGAGATGATGGATAGTTTCGCGCAAATCCTTCGGCGACTACCAACAAGCGACGCATCTTCTTCGAATGGAGGCGCCGCCCCCTTCAAGGTACAAATAAACCTTGATATTCCTATATTTGAAGGTTAGATAGACACAGTTGCTATAGACAAGTGGTTGAATCTACTAGAAGGGTATTTTTCTGTTCATAAATTTTCGGATAGAGAAAAGATTACTTTTGCGCTCCTCAAAGCCGTTCCCCATGTTAAAGATTGGTGGGAAACTTTCTGTGAGAAAAAGGAAACAGAGGAAACCTCATTATTTTTAGTCATGACCACCTGGGAATCCTTCAGGGATGCTATTAAGGAAAAATACTACCCTGTCGAAAGTTATGACGACATGTATACCAAATGGACCACACTGCGGCAAGAAAGAGACCAAGCAGTGCTAGATTTCACAAACATCTTTCATACCTTGCACACCAATTTTGGTATCAAAGATTCGGAGCGACATCTGGTGCTCAAGTATCACGGTGCTCTGCATAGATACATCCAAACTAAAATGGAATTTCTGGACATCTCATCCTTGGGTGTGGCCTACCGATATGCTGTCAAAATCAAGCAGAAGCTCAAACAAAAGATGCGGCAATTTGGGCCTAGGAACCCCTCACAACAAAAGCCAAGAAAGGGCGGCCCCAACCCACCGAACAAAGGAAAGAGCAAATATGGGAAGTATCAAGACAACTAGTACAAGCCTCAAGCAAAGAAGGACACCAGAAAGACAAAGAAAGATACCGGGAAGTGGTGCGACTTCCATAAGAGCCCTTGGCATAACACTGCTGACTGCCGCTCAAAGCAGTCGTTGGTGGCCGAAGTGAAAGCCTCTGAATCCGATGCAGATTTTGAATTCGAGACAGAACCAGAAAGGGGAAGATGGATCATTAACACAGAACCCAGTGCCACCATTGCTACCACCAAGCTCCAGCCTAGTGAACCAGACGAGCCAGAAGAAGGAGAGCGCCTCTTCCATTCACAGATGTGGGTAAGAGGCACCTCGCTACACTTCATCATTGATAGCGATATCCAGAAGAACCTCATCTCAGAAGAGGTCATCAAGCAGCTGGCCCTATCAACAACGTCGCACCCACAACCCTACACCATTGGATGGCTCCGCCAAGGAAGCGATCTCTGTGTTAGCCAACAGTGTCGACTGTCGTACGGCATCAAGCCCTTCAAAGATGAGGTATTGTGTGATGTTGCTCCTCTCGAAGTTTGTGATGTTCTTTTGGGACAACCTTATTTATGGAAACGTCATGTTGTATATGAGTCTAGGCCTCGTAGTGTTATTATTACTTTGAACAGGAAATTGTATAGGATACCCGAGGTAGTCCCACCTAGTGATATTTCCTTGATCTCTGCTAAGCAATGCAGGAAGGTCATCTTGCAGATGGGGAAGTTTGTCTTCTTCGTGATTCGCTCTCAGAACAAGTGAAAGATCGCGGCCACATTCAAGGTCTCTGCGGCTGATCTCTCCACACAGTAGAAGCAAGTATATAAGGTCATGGAATAATACTCGGATATCTTCTCCTCACCTACAGGGGTACCTTTGCACTGCCAGGTCAAGCACCCCATCGATCTGAGCCCCGGTGCACTGCTACCCAATGGGCCAGTCTATCATTTCTCTTTGTTAGAGAAGGAGGAGATCAAGCAATAGATCCAAGAACTGCTCCACAAGGGGCACATCCGCCCCATCTCATCACCTTGTGGGAGCCCAATCGTGTTGGTACAGAAGAAAGATGGAACCTGGCAACTCTGTATTGATTACCGGGCTCTGAATAAAATCACTGTCAGAAACTGGTACCCAATTCACCGAATCGATGACCTCCTTGATCAACTCACGGGGGTCAAATACTTCAGTAAGATTGATCTGAAGTCTGGCTACCACTAGGTCCCGATAGAATAGACAGATGTATGGAAGACCGCCTTCAAGTCAAAGGAAGGACTTTTTGAATGCTTGGTCATGCCCTTTGGTTTGAAAAATGCTCCAGCCACTTTCATGAAGATGATGGACGATATCCTGCGACCATTCACCAATACTTTTGTAGTGGTGTATCTGGATGACATTCTAATTTACAACAAGACTTGGGTCGAACACTTGCAGCATATTCAACATGTTTTGCACACCCTGCGGCAGCACAAGCTATATGCCAACCTGGAAAAATTCTCCTTCACCATGGACAAGGTACATTACCTGGGATACATCATTGATCAGCATGGCATACATGTGGATCCAGCCAAGATCCAGGTCATCCATGACTGGCCAGCCCCAACAACACTCACTGAGCTTCAGAGCTTCTTGGGACTTGCTAATTTCTACCACAGGTTCATGTTGGGTTTCTCCCATATTGCATGGGCCCTCAGCCAAATAAATAGGGGTGGTGGTAAGGAAAAATTTTCATGGGGCCGGTCCCAACAACAAGCATTCAATGATTTGAAGCAGTTCTTGTGCTCAGCCCTAGTACTTTCACTATCGGACCTGCAACATCCCTTTGAGATTGAGACAAATGCTTCAAACTATGTTGTGGGTGTCGTTCTCACTTAGCACGACCACCCTGTGGCCTATCATAGTGAGACACTGTTCGATACTGTCTGTAAGTACCCTAATTATAATAAAGAAATGTACTCCATTGTGAAAGCATGCTTCCAGTGGGGACATTACATTCTTGGGAAGGAGACAGTCATCCACACTGATCATAAGCCACTACAGTTCATGCAGACATAGGGAAAAATGTAGAATGACCGCCATCAAAAGTGGTCCACATACTTGCAGCAATTCTACCTCAACATCAAGTATAAAATAGGAAGCACCAATCGCGTCGCTGATTGCCTCAACAAACCGCCAGTCATAGCACTCACCACGGTGCTAGACTCTTGCGACCATGAGACATCTAGATGGCCCCAACTCTATGAGACAGACCCTGACTTCACCACCACCTACCAAATGTTGGGTGAAAATGCAGTTGTCGATAATTTCCATCTTCAGGATGGGTTGTTATGTCGTCTGCGCCATATATGTGTTCCATCAAGTGAGCGAGCGAAGATGATCTGGGAAGCCCACTACAGTTGGGTGGCAAGACACTTCGGTGTCGAAAAGACAACGACGATGCTACAAAAACATTTCTACTGGCCGAAACTTCGATAGGAGGTTAGCAAGTATATCAGGTCCTGCACTGCCTGCACTATTGCCAAACTGACCACTAAGAAATATGGCCTATACACCCCTCTTCCTACTCTTGACAGGCCATGGGAATCCATCTCAATGGACTACATGTTGGGCCTCCCATCCACCAAGCGGGGAAATGACTGTGTTTTTGTGGTTGTTGATCGTTTTTCTAAGATGGCGATTTTGGTTGCCTGCAAGAAGAGCATCACAGCAGAGGCCACTGCCAAGCTCTTCTTTGAACAAGTTTGGGTACATTTTGGAATCCCACAAACCATTGTATCATATCGGGATAGTCGATTTCTCAGCACATTCTGGTCGAGCCTCTGGTCACTGTTGGACACCAAGCTCACCAAATCCACGACCTTCCACCCCCAGACAGATGGCCAAACCGAGGTTGTAAATTGAATGATTGTGCATATCCTTCGCATGTATAATTCAAAGAACCCTTGAACATGGGATGAGATCCTTCCCTATGTCCAGCATAGCTACAACCGAGCCTTGCATAGCTCAACTGGCCACAGCCCCTTTCAAGTGGGGTTGGGATTCCAACCATTGGGTCCCATAGATGTTGCACTTCCCCTTGCGGTCACTTCGACTGACTCATATCCTGCTCCAACTGAAGCTAACAAAGCCACCTGGTTCATTGAGCGGATCCAGCACATCTTCCAAAAGGTTCAGGATATCTTATAGAAGTCCAATGACAAGTAAAAATAGCGCCATGATCAACATCGGGTGCCGCATAATTTTCAGGTGGGCAACAAAGTTTGGTTGCACTTGCAGAAATAATGCCTTACAGGACCCCATCGGAAGATTTTCCCACTCCGTTATGGACCGTAGACTATCACCAAGGCCATGGGGGATAATGCTTTTGAGCTCAACATTCCTCCTTTCCTTGGCCTGCACCCAGTGTTCAACGTGGATCTCCTTTGCCCTTATTTCCCACCATTATTGGACACCTCAGAAGTAGTAGAACAATTGACATCAACAGAGATCAACCCCAACTGCATACAATAGGCATCCAATGATCATATTGTGGATATAAAAATCAAGGGCACTCGACAACAAAGGATCCAGCTTTATCGAGTTGTCAAAGAAGGGAAGCTCCTGCACCAAGGCAAGTGGCTCACCCGGGGCCAAATTCAACAGAAATTTCCTCATCTAATGGGGGACCTAAATGCAACGGAGACCATTTCTTCCTAAGGAGGGATGATTTATCTATATGGATATCGATGGCCACCCACCTTTTCCAACTGGCTCAAAACAACTTTCTGACATTTTTGGCAATTTACTATTTTTAGCAGTATTTACTTTTGGGGCCATTTTGAGGGCCTAAATGAAGGTTTTTTAGTATCAATCTTCTCAATGATATCTGAAGATACAATTTATCTGCCAAAATTAATCTCCTCGATGATACCTTTCCAACGGGCTATCACACGCCTAAAACGGAGATCATATGCAAAAGTTACGACCCCGGGAAGTTGATGTACTAGCTTACCCAAACGGGGCCCACATGACTTTTGGCGCTTCATCTCCTAGGGTTAGGTTTTTGAATGTATCGGGTTTTTGGCATTCTTGATTATTGTAAAAAGGCCTTCAGAGCCTCATTGTAACCATCTTCTTGCGAATGCACGCTGCCGTCACATCTCTTCTCAGAGATAAGCCGCCACCATTCCAGCAAGCTTGTTTCCGCTGCATTTTACAGTTTCAGCTTATTTCGTTATTGAATAGAAAACCAGTTTTACTGTATCTCTGTTATTTTGCGTTAAGAACCTATTAATAATATGTATTCATTTCGTTCTTCTCATAAAATCCGGATCACCCAATATGCGCATGTGACTATTATGTCCTATCCCGAGTTGAGAAGTGGCCCCAACTTTATCACTTTCACCCCCTTCACCTATCTTTCACTCACCATTCCGCCTCTTCCTGTCCTTCTCTCAAATCATACCACCTCACCCCACATCATCTCCATCCCACTCAACCTCATATCTCGGTCGAGTCATCCCTGCATTTTCCATATGGCCATCGCACAACCCAGTAGCCTGCCCATTGTGCCACTATCCCGCCAGATCCTCATCCACATCCACGACTACCTGGTCATCCCTGCAGGTGTCCAGCTCAGCTCCAGATGGAAAATTAGAGAGGTCACCACATTCACAGGTACAAATTTGGCTCAGGTATTCACATCCCAATGAATAAGTTATTGAGGTTGGTGGGTGGTGGTTGAACGTCGTTTCGGCCATAAATAGAAAGTGCAGAAAAGGACTGTCAACTCATCAGTAGGTTTGTTTTGAGGATTGTTTGCGTATGACCAAAGTGAACATTTGGAAAGAGACTGCGTGCACAGTCTGACAGGAAACATGTAGACATAATGCCTTCAATGAAACTAATCGAATGTGCTTACATGTTTTTGTTTTGAGTATAAATACTCAGTTTTTGTATTTTGTAAAGGTTGATGGTCGAGCTAGGCTCCCGTATTGTAAAGTTTTGATGAAGCATTGGTTCCTCTGGTTATGTATTTGTATTTGAGACTTCTTATTTAATCAAATTCAACCTCTTTCCATCTCTTTGTAAACACTATGTTAAGACACTTGGAATTGGAGGATCCAGTTAAGGGTTGTGATGTTTTTGTGAGGTAGGTTTGATCACTACAATATTTTTGCCAGTTTTAATCAGTTTCCTGTTTTATATTTTCCCCTCTTATGCTAAGTAGCTCAGGCATGGAGGATCCAATCGATCTGTTACAGTAGCATTGTGATGTAGTTTTGATCATCATGTTGTTGTAACTACGTCATTTAGACATATCTTAGTGTTTGAATCTTTGGGTCCAAGAGGATCTCATTCTTGAAGCTTTTCTTCCTTAATATGATGGCAGACCGGATGTCCATAGCATGCCATTACATCTCCTCACCAGTTATTCCCCCTACTCACCCTTTTACTGCGAATTACTAACTGAAGCTAGATCAAGACCTCACTTACCTATGCATTGCATGTTCTGATATTTGAGTTAGAGTTATATTCTCTTGGGTTTGCACCCATTTGACCACCTTTATTTATTCATTGTGACATATAAACCTGATGGGTACTGGGCTTACCTTTGTCGCAATCTAGAGGTGACTTCTAGTGCTAATAGGATGCAATCGTTGAAAATAGGCATCTATACTTAGACATGAGCCAATCGAGAGAAGAACAATAGGATCATGCATAAAATATAGAAATGATCCAAGAGGAAGTGTTACGAGTAGAAGGAGAAATGGTAGTTGTACAAGGCATCACGAAGAAAGAAGCAGAAGAGAGTGAAGAGAATATAAAGACTCATGTTACAACAGAGATAGAAAATAAAATCTTGCAGCAGGAAACACAAGTCAAAGAAAAGGTAGTGACAACATGAGAAACTTTTCACAAGTTCATGGAGACATGGAAGCAGGGGGTCTATAGTAACATTCTAGAAGTGTTTATGGAGGAAACATGATCCATATTATTTTTGGCATGAAATGAGATCAGAGATATAATAAAGAAATGCACATAGATATCACAGATATTCAATAATATAACATAAATGTATAAGAGATGCAACCATAAACACAAATATAAAATAATACACAATTTCTATTAATGAAAGAAATGTATAGAGATTGTAAAAATACAGAGTGAAAGACTCGCTAGAATGGTGGCAGCTTATCTCTGAGAAGAGATGTGATGACTACTCGCATTCATAAGAAGATGATTACAATGAGGCTCTAAAGGAATTTTTACAATAAGAAGGAATTCCAAAAAACCTATACATCCAAAAACCTAACCCTAGGAGATGAAGCGCCAAAAGTCATGTGGGCCCCGTTTGGGTAAGTGAGTACATCAACTTCCCAGGGTCGTAACTTTTGCATACGATCTCTGTTTTAGGTGTGTGATAGCTCGTTCAAAAGGTATCATTGAGGAGATTAATTTTGGATCCTCAGTAATGCATTTGTATATCAATGAGAACCTCTATCTTTAAAAACCTTCATTTCAGCCCTCAAAATGGCCCCAGAAGTTAAAACTTGCTAAAAATACTAAATTGCCAAAATTGACAGAAAACTGTTTTGAGCCATTTGGAAAAGGTGGGTGGCCATCGATATCCACCTAGATCAAAACATCTCCTTAAGAAGAACAATTCATGAATATCATAGAAGCCTTTCATGGATTTCACATAAAGATTAATGAATTGGAAGTGAAACAGTCACCGAGTATGCCATCGGACAAAAGAAATCAGAGAGAGAAGAAGGTAACAATGATACTAGAAAGAATCAAGTGTTTGGAGGCATAATGTGACAAATTGTATGATGAAAGAACACAAGTGTCGACGCAACTAATAGAAGAGACAAAGTTGAAATGAATCAGGCAGAAGTTGCAGGCTATGCAGGATAAGGCACAAAATTTCAAGGAAACCATGAGCACTCTACCATCGGAAGAAAAGATGAATGTGTTATCACATATTACTGTATGGAGTGTTTTCCCCACTGAATGTAGCCTTTGGGTGGAAAAGGGTGAAGAAAGGGGCTAACAACCCACTAAATGGTTCTTATCCTAAGTCCGTCAAAGTTGATGTGACCATTTGGCGCATTGAGCTAAGAGGCACATGGATCTGGGAAGCTAAGATATACACACTCCAAATCGATGGTCGACAACCATATCAGGGCCTCAACATGTGAGGTTGTTAAAAATTGTAGAGCGGGCCAGGGGAAACAACTATGGTTTTTAAGGTGCTACATGTTAGCCAAAGCCACACATTGGACCCAAAAGCGGGGAGGTTTCAAACCGCTTTTCGTAGTCCCGATATGCACATGTGCCTATTATGTACTATCCCGATTTGACAAGTGGCCCCTCCTTTATCACTTTTTCCCCCTCCACCTTTCTTTCACTCACTGTCCCTCCTATGCCTGTCCTCCTCTCAAATATTTCCACCTGTGCCACCTCGCCCCACATCATTTGCGTTCCATTCCACCTCAGCTCCCACTCGAGTGGTCCCTGCGCTATCCATATGGAAATCACAAAACCCAATAGTCTGCCCATCATGTCACTATCCCACCAGATCCTCATCCACATCCATGACTACCTGCTCATCCCTGTAGGCATCCAACTCAACTCCAGATGGAAAATTGTAGAGGTCGACACATCCACAGGTACAAAGTCGACTCAGGTCTTCACATCCCAATGAAGCAGTTATTGACGTTGGTGGGTGGTGGTTGAGCATTGTTTTGGCCATAAATAGAAAGTGAATAAAAGAACTGTCAACTCGTCAACAAGTCTATTCTGAGGCTTGTTTTCATATGATCAAGGTGCATGTTTGGACAGAGACTGCATGCACAGTCTGATAGGAAACCTGTAGACGTAATTCCTTCAATGTAGCTACTCAGATGTGCTTCTATTTTTTTGTTTTGAGTATAAATACTCAGTTTTTGTAGTTTGTAAAGGTCGATGGTCGAGCTAGGCTCCGGTATTGTAAATTTTTTATGAAGCACTGGTTCCTTTGGTTATGTATCTATATCTAATACTTATTATGTAATGAAAGTCATCTTCTTTCCATCTCTCTGTAAACACTATGTTAAGACACTTGGAATTAATGGATCCAGTCGAGGGTTGTGATGTTGTTGTGATGTAGGTTTGATCACTGCAATATTTTTCACCAGTTTTAATCAGTTTCTTGTGTTGTATTTTCCCCTCTTATGCTAAGTAGCTCGGGCATGGAGGATCCATTCGATCTATTACAGTAGCATTGTTATGTAGGTTTGATCATCGTGCTATTGTAACTGTGTTGTTTAGACATATCTTAGTGTTTGAAACCTTGAGTCCAAGAGGATCTCATTCTTGAAGATTTTCTTCCTTAGTCTATTGGAAGACCAGATGTCCATAGTAGGCCCTTACATATCCTCACCAGTTCTCCCCCCTACTCACCCTTTTACTGCGACTTACTTACTAAAGTTAGATCAAGACCTCACTTACCTATGCATTGCATGGTCCAGGATTATGATTTAATGAGATATTCTCTTGGGTCTGCACCAATTTGAACACCTTTATTTATTCATTGAGACATATAAAACTGATGGGTACTGGGCTTACCTCTCCTGCAATATAGAGGTGACTTCTAGTGATAACATTTCTGGTGTTGTTGTTGGGGAACAAATTGAAGAATTTTCCCTGGGATTGAATGATAATGATGTTTCTAATTCCAAAGGTGTATCAGACCCATTGAAGATTTCACTTTCACCTAGCAACTCCATTGTGGAAACTCCATTGTTTCCACTCAAATTTTTCATTTGTGGCTTCCTCTAGCTCACCTGAAGCTGACCTAGAGGATCTTTCTCGAGAAATTTTTTAGCAGTTTCTTTCTCATCTTCAAAAGTTCCCTTGTAGAATGAAGATGATCAGATATGGTCTTTCATGGTGAACAAAGACCATACACATTTAAAGATGCACATATTTCACCTGGAAAATCTATGCCTAAAGACTCCACTGGCGAATCGAGTGGTTTGAATTGAAAGAAACTTTGGCTCCGAGGTATTCCTTCTATGATTTTTCAAAAATAGTTGGTTTCCCAAATCCACTGCTTGATAGAGACGAATGGGAAGATATTCTCCCTGAATTTCAAGAAAAACATTGGGAGGTACTAGCTGAGCATTTACTGGACTTTCATGAAGTTATTCATCGACTTAATATCATGCATGAGGATGTCTAGATTAATCTTTTCAGATATTCATTAGGGGGGGTTGCTCTTAATTTGTGTCAATCTCTTCCCACTGCAAGCATCAATTCTTTGATAGGTTTTCATACAACTTTCAATTGATTTTGTAAGGATTATTTTCCAGCTGATCATATTTAGGAAAGCTGGTGTGATGAATTTTATTTCTTTCATAAAGTCTCTGTTGGTCCTGAAGACCATGTTTGTGATGAATCTTTTACTATAGAAGAAATCATTTTCTATGAAAATATAGAGGCATTGAATGATATTCATTATGTTATCCCTAGCACATAAACATCAGACATCATTTCAGATACATCTTTTCTTTTAGATGTTCATAAAGATCAACATGCCTCTTGTGAAAATTATGAGTTTATAGAGAAGTTGTTTTCTACAGTAGATAGCTCTCCTGGATATGGGATTTAAGAAGATGTTCCTAGCAGCCATGCTTATGATGAATAAGACCTTCTAGTTTTTAAACAAGATATGGTTGTGGAGGAGGATTCTTCTCTTTTCCTTCAAGAGGTTTTCTATGATATATTTTTACCTAGGATTAAAGAGAAAAATCATATGTATGAACAACGAGAAGTAGCAGTTATTGTTGTCCCTGAAATGGATATTTTTAATAGTTATATTCTCAATGGGATCACTATTTTGTAGGTTGATCATAGATATGAAGGGAAACCCTTTTTTGATGAATATTCTAGTGATGATGAGCAGAAATATTATCCTACATTTGATCACTATGAAAACATTGAACGACATGACAAAATGCAGAGCTTTCCCATGGTCCCTATTTATGATGATTATGAATCTGATCCTTGGGAGAGCCATGGAGAAGAAGAGGAGGAGCCAAAGATCCAGTTTACAGACTGCTTAGAGCCTGTAAGTGAGAAACCATCATTTGAAATCAGTTAGCCTGCATCAGCCTCTCATTCGCCTGAGATTGCCATAGATATCCAACCATGAGTGAGCATCTCAAAGACAGAACATGCTTTGTGTCACCTATTCTATGAGCCAGTCAAGGAGTACATGGAGTTGCAGTTCCTCCATGTTTTGAAGCCTCTCAGCTTCATCTCATTTTCATCATTTAGAGGAAAGTTGAAGGATGTAACCATTACTTTATTGCGATTACATCATATGTTATCAATCATTGATAGAGCCATGGCCCTTCCAATTAGATAGTTACTTGAATGGATATGGTGGAAGTTTGATTTCAGCTATCATTTTGTAAAATTCTTAGTTAGTATAGGATTGTACATAAATAAGCTCCTTTTGGAGCCCATGTGTTTGTTTTTGTTTTAGTAGACCAGTGTACATATTTCCCTGTTTTCTTCTGTGAATATTTTGAGCATGACTCCATAACCCAACAACTAAGGCACTAGAACTACCCATTATTGATAGCTCATAGGGAGCATTCCATCCCCTACGGAGCCAATTTTTATCACATATTAATGTATGGGTGGTTTCCCCACTGAATGTAGACTTTGGTTGGAAAAGGGCGAAGAAATGGGATAAAAACCCACTAAGTGGTGCTTATCCTAAGTCCATTGGAGTTGATGTGACCATTTGGCATGCTATGCTAAGAGGCACATGGATCTAGGTGGCTCATATATGTGCACTCCAAATCGACGGTCGATGGCCATATTGGGGCCTCAACATGCGAGGTTGTTAAAAATTGTAGAGCAGGACGGGGAAAACAACTATGGTTTTTAAGTTGCTACGTGTCAGCCAAAGGCACACATCGGGCCCAAAAGAGGGGAGGTTTCAAACCGCTTTTCACAGTCCCAATATGTGCATGTGCCTATTATGTCCTATCTCGAGTTGACAAGTGGCCCCACCTTTATCACTTTCTCCCCCTCCACCTGTCTTTCACTCACCATCCTACCTACGCCTATCCTCTTCTCACCTCCTGCCACCTATTCCACCTCTCCCCACATCAACTTCATCCCATTCCACCTTATCTCCCACTCGAGTGGTCCATGGACCTATCCTCCTCTTACCTCCTACCACCTATGCCACCTCGCCCCACATCATCTTCATCTCAGTCCACCTTAGCTCCTGCTCGAGTGGTCCCTGCACTGTCCATATGTGCCACTGTCCCGCCAGATCTGTGTCCACATCCACGACTACCCAGTCATCCCTGCAAGAATCCAACTCAGCTCCAGATGGAAAATTACAGAGGCTGCCACATTCACAGGTACAAATTTGACTCAGGTCTTGACATCCCAGTGAAGTAGTTATTGAGGTTGGTGGGTGGTGGTTGAGCATCATTTAGGCCATAAATAGAAAGTTTAGAAAAGGAATGTCAGCTCATCAACAGGTCTATTCTAAGGCTTGTTTGTGTATGAACAAGGTGTACATATGGATAGAGACTGTGTTCACAATCTGACAGGAAACATGCAGACATAGTGCCTTCAATGCAGTTACTCAGATGTTCTTCTGTGTTTTTGTTTTGAGTACAAATACTTAGTTTTTGTATTTTGTAAAGGTCGATGGTTGAGCTAGGCTCCCGTATTGTAAAGTTTTGATGAAGCACTAGTTCCTCTAGTTATGTATCTATATTTGAGACTTATTTTTTAATTAAATTCAACTTCTTTCCATCTCTCTGTAAACATTGTGTTAAGACACTTGGAATTGGAGGATCCAGTCAAGGGTTGGGATGTTGTTGTGATGTAGGTTTGATCAATGCAATATTTTCACTAGTTTTAATTAGTTTCCTATGCTACATTTTCCCCTCTTATGCTAAGTAGCTCAGGAATGGAGGATCCATTCGAGATGTTACAGTAGCATTGTGATGTAGGTTTCATCATTGTGCTATTTTAACTATGTCATTTAGACATATCTTAGTTTCTAAAGGTTTGGGTCCAATAGGATCTCATTCTTGAATATTTTCTTCCTTAAGCCGCTAGAAGACCAGATGTCCATAGTAGGCCCTTATATCTCCTCACCAATTCTTCCCCCTACTCACCCTTTTATTGCAACTTACTGACTGAAGTTAGATGAAGACCTCACTTACCTATGCATTGCATGGTCTAGGATTATGAGTTAAATCGATATTCTCTTGGGTTTGCACCCATTTGACCACCTTTATTTATTTATTGTGACATATAAAACTGATGGGTACTAGACTTACCTTTTCCGCAATCCAGAGGTGACTTCTAGTGCTAACAAAATGAAATTGTCGAAAATAGGAAGCTATACTTAGACATGAGCCAATTGAGAGAAGAATAATAGGATCATGCATAGAATATAAATATGATGTAAGAGAAAGTGTTCTGAGTAGAAGGAGAAATGGTAGTTGCGCAAGGCATCACGAAGAAAGAAGCAGAAGAGAGTGAAGAGAAGATAAAGACTCACATTACAACATAGATAACAAATAAAATCTTGCAGCAAGAAACACAAGTCAAAGAAAAGGTAGTGACTACAGAAGAAGCATTTCACAAGTTCATGGTGACATGGAAATAGGCCTAAAGTGGGTCAAGATGATCCACAAGTGAGTGTTGGGGGACTATTGGAGAAGGTCATTTTGGGACAAGTTTTTGGAATCACACAGGATTGGATCATGCGACAATTCATATAAGGATCATTGTGCATGGGAGAAAGGAAGGAATGTAGTTCAGTTTTAGGAGTCAATGAACACAAAAGGAAAAATTTAGTTAGGAGTAGTTAGAAATTTTGTTCACTTTGTAACAGGCTAAGCCCTAATGTAATACTATAAATATGTAATGGGTTTTTGGGGTAGAGTTTTTTTAATGGACCATAAGTTGAATAGTTCATAAGTGGAGGGTTTTTCATGACTAATATTTCATTATTATTGGTTAGTAGCATATGAGTACAAGCTGAGTCGAATATCAATTGAGAGGTGCGTGTGCACTACATCATAGAATGGTATGGGAAAGTTTGGGTTTTAATTTAATATTAATGTATGAGAGTAATGCACATGGTTGTCATGAAGAGTAAAAATGAATAATATTAGAAGCTACTCATTGTGGACATAGCCCAGCTGGGGTGAATGACATTAAATTCCTATGTTCTGATGTGTTTTTTGTCATGATTTGTTTGTTTACTCTATGTATTGTGCACCTATAATAGATGTTTAATGGTTATGGATCTGGTAACTGAGATAATGGTTTTGCATACATGTTGAATGGTGTTGGCCCTTGGTTATGGAAGTAAGCAAATATTAAGGTAGAAAAGATAGAATTCGAACTTCGCAGAAGAGACAATGACTGATACTCGGTCGAAGTGAGCAGAAGAGAAGAAAAGATGGAGTGAATTAAGAGAAAGAATGTCGTTGGATGAGGATATCAAGGATGCCATACCAGTAAGGAAGATGGATTGTGGACAACTTAGCAAGCGAATAAATCCACCAGTAGATGCTTCGAGAGCACCGCATGAGAAAGAAGGAAAGATAGGCTGGAAAAGCCCTGAAAATGTGGGTCAAGTTGACCTAGGGTTTTACACACCTAGGGTTTTGGTATCTAGGGTTTTGGCACTTAGGTTTCAGCCTAAGGCTATCAGTGAGCTATTGTAATCTATAAATAAAGGTCAAGAGGACCTGGGATGTGTTCGTTGTTGTTCTTTTTGAGTATGTTATGAGTGATTATTGTTGGGAGAGAGAGAACCATTGAGAAGTGAGATCAACCCTGCAGCTAGGTGCGCAGGGAAGGGAGAGAAGAGAGAAAGAGAGAAGATATGCTAGCTAAGAGAACAAATAGAACTGTATGCTTTCACATAATATATTATAAAGCATAGTTTTGTGGATGTAGCCCTAGGGAGAGGGTGAACCACATATATCTTGGTGTTGTGTGTGATTTATGTTGTGTTCTCTTGTTCATTGATATATTATTATTGCATTATTGAGTTAGATATGACAGATACATGTGCGAAGTAGGCCTAAGTTAGTAATTGATATCTATATGTTGTGTTGTTCTTGTAGTGGATCCACTTTGTATTCCCTCTTGTTGTAGACACATGTGTCCTGCAACCTCCTATAGCTACTTCGAGTGAGACTAAATCTTCTTCACAGGTGTTTTCGAAAGGTCCAGTAGTTATGGCTTGTTGGTGCGTTCTTTGAGTTGAACCTGTTATCACTCCAAGAAACTCTCTTAGGCTGTAAATCAGAGATGCCTGGTAACTCAATCTTTTTGGGAACTATTTTCTCAATAAGGGGTTGGGGTTTTGGATCAAGATGAATATATGAAACTCTAAGTTATATTCTCAAGATAGTCTTAACTATAATTATGCAGCACAAGGCCTTCAAGAGCTATTGTCAGATAGGTTTGAATAACAGGTGGATGAGAAAACTAATCAATCAACCAGAGCATACATAAAACCATATGTATAATGGGTCAACAAACTAGTCAAGGATGCTTGTGATTCTTGCTTCATAATCAAAAGTAAGATGACAGTTACCAGGATCATTAAACAGAGACAAAAGAACTAATTCCACTCATAAGCATAGACATAGATAAAAGAAGGTCTGATAGTAACAAAAGAAAGAAGCTTGCTGGCTGATATATTAAAGAAAGTGTCTTGTCACAAAATAGTAGCAAGTAGAACTCAAAATCGAACCCCAAGTTCCTACTCTACCTTCAGCTTTATAGCTTTACAATGCAATTCTGAGATCCTAAAAACGTGGATCAAATATGCTAAAGATAGAAAGTCAAAATTCAGTTTGCCAAAGATATGGAATGATCCCCAAAAGTGAGGTCAATCCCAGATTTCATGTTCTTCATCTCTTGTAGAGTCATGATGCAGTACAAAATAGCCTTCCAAGGCTGGGTGATGACTCTTCCAAGAGATACAAATTCGAATTTGTTGAGATAGGCAGAAAATCCAATCTGTTTCCACCAAAATAGGTGCCAAAACCAACTTGGCCACATTTTCTAATCCTTATATACCAAAAATGAATCTTGAAACTGAATACATAATGCATCATCTATCCATCATGAGTGTTTTCAAAAGATTTGGATCAGAAAAACCTCAATCTGTGCAAAAACTCGATCATTCTGGCAGTGATAGGCTTTCGGTGGTTATCCTAGAAAGTTGCTGAGTGAATTATCTACCGAAAGCCCTATTTTCGGTGGTTAATGAACAATCATTTTGTTCGCCTAAACCACCAAAACTTCAACTTGAACATTTATCATTAGCTACTAAGAATGAGGATCTGGAATTTGGATGGATCATTGACTGATAATTATTCTGCCAAGTGTTCAAGCTTCACCCCTCAAGTTGAAAAGATGTTGCTTATAAAATCACAAAATCTCATGTGAGTTGTTGAACATGAACGTATTCTCGACTTGATAAGATGGAAATCCATTTACTGTAGAATGCTAGGTCTTTTTAATTCTAGCTTTCACTTTGTTCTCTATTTGTTGCCAGAATCTTTTAGCAACATTCATTGAATGGCCTCCCACAGAGAAAACATTGAGAATGATGTCTTTTTCCACTGTATTATTTTGGTCCTTACATCCCCATGTGTCCTGAAGCGGTGAATATAAATCCATTTCACAAGCTGCAAACAACTTTGAGACTAGATTTGTCTCCCTTTCATTTTTAACCTGGCCCCATATAGTTTGCAATTTGTAAGAAAGATTGCTTTAACTGATATGAAATATCACTTTTACTACATTCCGTGTAATTTTGATCTGGTTCTGAGCTAGTTCCTGTCATTATGCAAGACCTCATTTGTTTTGTTATGCTTGATATGGATAGCAGTTTTTCAATGAATTGTGATAAGAGGGAAAGAAGCATCCCGCAAAACATATCCTTCATA
Organism: Picea engelmannii; assembly: GCA_009831015.1. Classification (NCBI taxonomy): domain Eukaryota; kingdom Viridiplantae; phylum Streptophyta; class Pinopsida; order Pinales; family Pinaceae; genus Picea; species Picea engelmannii. The sequence continues at coordinate 118,911 of ML795836.1, forward strand.
AGACTTAATGCTTGGGCACTCTGTTTGTTGGAAAACTTATGAGAGAAAATAATCCTGAACATTATGAACAAGGACCATAAATAGAGGCTCATCTCAGAGCCTCTCAATGTACTCCTTCGTGTGGGGATCAATACATTGCAAGCTTTTGAAGAGTTCATTATCAATGCGTTCGAGAAATGGAACAATATTACTCCACACTCGAATTGTTCCGTGATGATCCATTCCTTTCTGAATCTCCTTCTCATCATGCTCCACTGAATCAACCATGATTATGTTTGGGTGTTGAGCCAAGATATCCAACATGACAAGCATATCCTGTACACATTTCTTCCAGACAGGAATCGACATGTGTATGCTAAGACTAGGGTTTATATCAGACTGTGCAGACCATGGCATTTTTACCCTAAATAATTTGATCAACCCTCTTGACATTGGCGGCATGAGTCAAGACAATAAACAACTTTGAGAGGACTGATAAAGAAAAATATGATCCCAGACAAATCCTTTGAGCTCTGCATAAACTGCAATCTGACACTTGGTAGTTGTATTACCTTATTGATGAGGCAAATGAAATCTGAAGTTTGGCGTTATGAGATTCGATGATCGGAAAGATGTATGAAAAGCCACTTCTGCACAATTTCATATAATCCTTTACACAATCCCGTTGGCCATCCAGAGCTGTCGAGATGGCCCTTATTTCCTTCAATGTATTCATCTCCTGATGCTTTGAGAACTCTTGAATCAGAATCATCTCTCAGCTAAAGGGTCGAAAGGTCAAACTCCATAGGCTCTCCAACAACAATGTTTATGTTTTTTAGACAAAGAGGAAGAAGCGGCCTTCTTCCAAACCAGTGTTTTTCTGGCATTACCTTTTCAAACCTAGTGTGTACAATTGGCAGAACAATTGGTGTAACAGAAGCATGCACAATAAGACTTGCAGTTCCCCACTTCGATCTTCATATAGGCCCACCCTCTTTTGATACCTTGCCTTCAGGAAATATGTGCAACCATTGTCCTTTATTAATGAGATCAAGAGCCTCATTCATATGTGTCTGGTAAATACCAGCACCCCTTGTGATAGGGATGCATTTGCCGAGTAGAAAGAAGTATGTGGACAGAGCATTCAATAAGGGGATTTAAGTGAAACTCGGTGTTTGTACTTGACTTTGACATGTGGATTCTGTTTAAGTTGACTTGGCATATTAATATCTCAGGGCTTGAATCATATCTTGGTGCATTGAGTACTAACACTTAGTTTAGTTTATGTGTTAAGTGGTTGTGACATGTACTCGATCTTTGGCTTGGGTGTTGTATGGCATATGGATTGATAAACTAGATTCGTGAATTGGCTTGGGCCTGTGCTGGCTTGTGAATTAGAAAAAGGACTAAATAAAGATTTATTTTATTTTGAAAATATGAGAAAACTTATAAATGAAGTTTTTTAGGAAAACTAATAAAAATCCATTTTTTGGTTTTGCAGGTCAGAAGATAGATCAAAGATCATAGGAGTTTGGAAAAAAATTGTGAATAAGACTCATCATGATTCAGTGATGAATTCGGAAGTTATGACCTAAGACAAATGACTGGCGATTTTGACAATTTTGACACGAAAAGACGTTTTCAAATTTTGGGGAAAATTTGAGTGCTAACATCTAGCTCCTTCTGGGGATGAAAGCCTCCCTGTTAGATTTCAAGAACAAGAACACCTGTGCCTGTCCATTTAACCTGAAAAACCCTGCAACCTTGATCTCTACGAACATTTACATTCTTCTTGTGTCTAGTCCATTGGGCTATGGAGTCATCTGACCTATGCAACTGATCTCTGTATACCTGTAGTATCTTCTGTTGATCTTTGAAAACCTTCAAAACCTGCCTTTATTCAACCAAGTTAAACATTATTTCTGCTGCAAACTGAAAGAAACAAATGTTCGGGCAGTGAGCTTATTTCCTACCCTACTCTACTCTAACTAGCTTTGCCACTGGTTAAGTGAACGTTGATTTCCATAGCAGCCATCCAAGCAATTTTAATACTAAAGAAATCTCGTCTTTATCACTGATCAAAAAATGATGTTGAACATGAAACCACAGTGACAAGGAGCCTTTCAGGAAACCATACTTACCTGAAAACATGGGCGAGTTGAAGAAATCTGAAACTTTCAAGCCCTCTGAAAAGTATAACTCCATGAAGGCTGCCACTGAATCCTTGAAAAGAAGATAAGAAACATGATGCTTATCTGGAAACAGTTGCACATCTATGGCAGCTTCTTGCTCAGCCATGACTATTCCTCTGTAAGAAGACTGATCATCTTCTTGTCTTCTTGAGATCAACTCGTGATCATCAAAAACTACAATTTCCTTATCAGAATAATGCTCACAAGAGGATAATAAAACAGGATTTCCATCACATGGATTAGGATCAGCTGAGAACATATAATTTATTATGCAATCATCAGTCATCATAAGCTCTTCTTGATTTACAAATTGATCATAAGCTTCACAAGCATACCTGTCTCTAGAATATTCTGCCAATGTTGATGAATTCAGATCCGAATCTGAAATAAGCTCGTATGCTTTCTGTTGTTCTAAATCTGCTTCACACTCATTACCTCCCTACTCAAAATATGAACCATACTGACATTGTTTTTTCTCATGTGCAAGCAGATTGTCAAAGTCAACCCGCTGTCGGATCCTCCTGACAGCACAGATATTCTCCTCCACCTCTTGAGCGTCTTCAAACAAATTCCCTAATGATGAAGACTTCCTTTCTAGCAAGAGAAGGACAAGTTCATTATGCTGAGTCATAAGATAGTATACCATGGCAGCAATCTCAGTAGGCCGAATCTCCAATGGGATTTCATAATAAACATGGTAAAACCTTCTATTGAAAACAGGCAAGGCTTCATCCTGTTCTCGTTTCAAAGCATAGAAATTAGCGAGGTAAGAATCTAAAGATTTGTATTCACCCCAATACTTCAGGAAATCATTAGAGAACTCAATCCAAGATCCAATTGAATCATCTCTCAGACCCTTGAACCATGTAGCAACATCTTTGATCAAAGATTTCGAAAACATTCTCATGATCATATCTTCATGCGCAATTGAAAAACGATCAACAAAATCCAAAAAAGATTCTGCGTGTTCCTCGGCTGAAGCTTGATTCTCTCTGGAAAACAAAGGGAGATATTCATAACAGTCATCAGGATAAGGATGAATAAGATGGGCTAGCTGCAAAGGTTTGAACATCTTCATCCGGATCTTAACTTGAAAAGTTGTGGGCTGATCATGAGAGATGGTAAGTTGTTGATCAGGTTCAGAAATTATGGCCAGAGGGGCTGAGATTTGGACAGATTTTGAAACAAGCTCAACCTCCTCAAGGTTGTATGAATGCTCAGATTCAGAGGGAATTTGAATGTAGATCTCGTCTTTAGGAATAGACTGAGGTAAAGATATAGAATCTACATCTACAATGCAGGGCTACTGGGTTTCCTCTTCTAAAGACGAATATATACAAGAAGGATGATGATTTTCTGAATATACAAAGCAAAAAATAATTCTCCTTACACGTGAAGGGAAAAGCACGAAAGAGTTGATAAATAAATACAACAGTTCACGAAGCAGACTAATGAATTGGTACCTGGATTTGAAATTTAACTCCTTCATCTTTTGTCAACTGGATCCTCCCCAGTGGATTCTTTAATCGTGGAGTCACCAGATAGAAGATTACAACCAAGTAATGCTCATCCTTTGTCTATCATCAAAAGATAAAACTATGTCATCTCCCAGGGAAGCTTGCTTCATCTCCTCTCCCTGACAACAACGCCAATTTGTTATCACTCCAGGAAACTCTCCTAGACTGTAAATCAAAGATGCCTAGTAAATCAATCTTTTTGGGAACTATTTTGTCAATAAGGGGTTGGGGTTTTGGATCAAGATGAATATCTGAAACTCTGAGTTATATTCTCAAGCCAGTCTTAACTATAATCATGCAACACAAGGCCTTCAAGAGCTATTGTCAGATAGGTTTGAATAATAGGTGGATGAGAAAACTAATCAATCAACGAGAGCATACATAAAACCATATGTATAATGGGTCAACAAACTAGTCAAGGATGCTTGTGATTCTTGCTTCATAATCAAAAGTAAGATGATAGTTACCAAGATCATTAAACAGAGACAAAAGAACTAATTCCACTCATAAGAATAGACATAGATAAAAGAAGGTCTAACAGTAACAAAAGAAAGAAGCTTGTTGGCTGATATATTAAAGAAAGTGTCTTGTCACAAAACAGTAGCAAGTAGAACTCAAAATCGAACCCCAAGTTCCTACTCTACCTTCAACTTTATAGCTTTACAATGCAATTCTGAGATCCTAAAAACGTGGATCAAATATGCTAAAGATAGAAAGTCAAAATTCAGTTTGCCAAAGATATGGAATGATCCCCAAAAATGAGGTCAATCCCAGATTTGATGGTCTTCATCTCTTGTAGAGTCATGATGCAATGCAAAATAGCCTTCCAAGGCTGGGTGATGACTCTTCCAAGAGATACAAATTCGAATTTGTTGAGATAGGGAGAAAATCCAATCTGTTTCCACCAAAATAGGTGCCAAAACCAACTTGGCCACCTTTTCTAATCCTTATATACCAAAAATGAATCTTGAAACTGAATACATAATTCATCATCTATCCATCATGAGTGTTTTCAAAAGATTTGGATAAGAAAAACCTCAATCTGTACAAAAATTCGATCATTCTGGCAGTGACAGGCTTTCGGTGGTTATCTTAGAAAGCTGCTGAGTGAATTATCTACCAAAAGCCCTGTTTTCGGTGGTTAATGAACAGTCGTCCTGTTCGCCTAAACCACCGAAACTTCATCTTGAACATTTATCATTAGCTACTAAGAATGAGGATCTGGAATTTGGATGGATCATTAACTGATAATTATTCTGCCAAGTGTTCAAGATTCACCCCTCAAGTTGAAAAGATGTTGCTTATAAAATAACAAAAGCTCATGTGAGATGCTGAACATGAATGTATTCTCAACTTGATAAGATGGAAATCCATTTACTGTAGAATGCTAGGTCTTTTTAATTCTAGCTTTCACTTTGTTCTCTATTTGTTGCCAGAATCTTTTAGCAACATTCATTGAATAGCCTCCCACAGAGAAAACATTGAGAATGATGTCTTTTGCCACTGTATTATTTTGGTGCTTACATCCCCATGTGTCCTGAAGCAGTGAATATAAATCCATTTCACAATCTGCAAACAACTTTGAGACTAGATTTGTCTCCCTTTCATTTTTAACCTGGCCCCATATAGTTTGCAATTTGTAAGAAATATTTATTTCACTGATATGAAATATCACTTTTACTACATTTTGTGTAATTTTGATCTGGTTCTGAGCTAGTTCCTGTCATTCTGCAAGACCTCATTTGTGTTTTTGTGCCTGAGATGGACAACAGTTGTTCAATGAATTGTGATAAGAGGGAAAGAGCCATCCCACAAAAAATCTCCTTCATAAGACTTAACGCTTGGGCGCTCTGTTCATTGGAAAACTTATGAGAGAAAATAATCCTGAACATTCTGAACAAGGACCATAAATAGAGGCTCATCTCAGAGCCTCTCAATGTACTCCTTCGTGTGGGGATCAATACATTGCAAGCTTTTGAAGAGTTCATTGTCAATGCGTTCAAGAAATGGAACAATATTACTCCACACTCGAATTGTTCCCTAATGATCCATTCCTTTCTGAATCTCCTTCTCATCATGCTCCACCGAATCATCCATGACTATGTTTGGGTGTTGAGACAAGATATCCAACATGACAAGCATATCCTGTACACATTTCTTCCAGACAGGAATTGGCATGTGAATGCTAAGACTAGGGTTTACATCAGACTGTGCAGACCATGGCGTTTTTACCCTAAATAATTTGATCAACCCTCTTGATGTTGGCGGCATCAGTCAAGACAATAAACAACTTTGAGAGGACTGATAAAGAAAAATACGATCCCAGACAAACCCTTTGAGCTCTGCATAACCTGCAATCTGACACTTGGCAGTTGTATTAGCTTATTGATGAGGCAAATGAAATCTGAATCTTGGCGTTATGAGATCCGATGATCGGAAAGATGTACAAAAATCCACTTCTGCGTAATTTCATCTAATCCTTTACACAATCCCGTTGGCCATCCAGAGCTGTCAAGATGGCCCTTATTTCCTTCAATGTATTCATCCCCTGATGCTCTGAGAACTCTTGACTCAGACTCGGCTCTCCGCTGAAATGTCGAAAGGTCAAACTCCATAGGCTCTCCAACAACAATGTTTATGTTTTTTAGACAAAGAGGAAGAAGTGGCCTTCTTCCGAACTAGTGTTTTTCCAGCATTACCTTTTCAAACCCACTGTGTACAATTGGCAGAACAATTGATGTAACAGAAGCATGCACAATAAGACTTGCAGTTTCCCACTTCGATATTCGTATAGGCTCACCCTCTTGTGATACCTTGCCTTCAGGAAATGTGTGGAACTATTCTCCTTTATTAATAAGATCAAGAGCCTCATTCATATGTGTCTGGTAAATACCAACACCCCTTGTGATAGGGATGAATTTTCCGAGTAGAAATAAGTATGTGGACAGAGCATTCAATAAGGGGATTTAAGTGAAACTCGGTGTTTGTACTTGAATTTGACATGTGGATTCTGTTTAAGTTGACTTGGCGTATTAATATCTCAGGGCTTGAATCATATCTTGGTGCACTGAGTACTAACACTTAGTTTATTTTATGCATTAAGTTGTTGTGACATGTACTTGAGCTTTGGCTTGGGTGTTGTATGGCATATGGATTGATAAACTAGATTCGTGAATTGGCTTGGGCCTGTGTTGGCTTGTGAATTAGAAAAAGGACTAAATAAAGATTTATTTTATTTTGAAAATATGAGAAAACTTATAAATGAAGTTTTTTAGGAAAACTAATAAAAATCCATTTTTTGGTTTTGCAGATCAGAAGATAGATCAAAGATCATAGGAGTTTGGAAAAAATTTGTGAATAAGACTCATCATGATTCAGTGATGAATTCAGAAGTTATGACCTAATACAAATGACTGACGATTTTGACAATTTTGACACGAAAAGACGTTTTCAAATTTTGGGGAAAATTTGAGTGCTAACAGAACCCTAGGTCTTCCCTTGTGCCAACAGATGGTTTTGTTGCCACTATTGACAAGATCACAGAGTTACTGCATGAATATCAGGATTTGTTTCCAACCAAGCTAACTGATATGAAGGGCATTACAGGGCCCATGGGAGAGATGAAGATCCCTTTGAAACCAGATGCAAGGCTAGTCAAATATATACCCTATAGATTGAACTCTAAATATAAAGAGAAAGTGAATATTGAATTAGATAGAATGTTGGAAGTAGGAATCATAGAACTTGTTGAAGAATCAGAGTGAATTAACCCTATGGTGGTGTAGGATAATAAAACCAGAGAGATCAGGATCTGTGTAGATCTCAAGAATCTAAATGATGCATGTTTACATGACCGATTCCCTACACCATTTACTAACAAAGTGTTAGATAATGTAGAAGGACATGAAGAATATTATTTTACAGATAGGTTTTCAGGATACCATCAAATCCAGATTGCCAAGGAAGATTGCCATAACACCACATTTGAAAAAGAATGGGGATCCTACCAGTATACAGTGATGCCATTTGGATTGAAGAATGCACCAACCATCTTTTCCAGGGTGGTGGTCAAAGAATTCAAGGAGTTTTTACATAAATTTCTAGAAGCATACTTTGATCGTTGGACTATTTTTATCTTATTTCAAAATCATATTGAATGTTTAAGACTAATGTTGGATAAGTACATGTAGTATCAGATTGCCTTAACCCTGAAGAAGTGCATCTTATTTTCACCCTTTGGAGTGCTTCTAGGCCATATTGTGTGTAATCATGGATTGTTGGTAGACCCATCTATGATTGCCATTATAGTTGATTTGCCTCCTCCTACTTCAGTCAAATAGTTGCGCACTGCGCTGGGACATACTGGATACTACAAGAAGTTCATTAAAGGCTACAGATAGATCACAATGTGCATGGAGAAGATTTTGAAGAAAGACTGTTAGTTTCAATGGACAGAAGAATGTCAACAGAGCTTTGACACACTGAAACAAAAAATGGTTATTGCGCATATTTTGGTTTTCCCAGATTGGGGAAAGGAATTTCATTTTCATGTCAATGCATCCTATATTGCATTACGACTTGTGTTAGACAAACTAGGAGCTGCAGACATTGACCACCTATTATCCTTTGCTAGAGGGAATCAATCAACAATTGATATTAATTACACCACCACTGAGAGAGAAGAGTTAGCCAAGGTGTATGCACTGCAGAAGTTTCACCACCACTTGTTGGGAGGACACTCTAAAATTTTTAATGATCACTCTGCACTAAAATACCTAGTCAACAAGCCAGTGTTGGGGGGAAGGATATGCAGATGGCTTCTGTTATTTTAGGAATATGATTTTTAAATTGTGGTTAAGCCAGGGAGAATGAACAAAGGACTTGACCACTTGTTGAGGTTGGAACATGGAGAGGAACCTACTATTTTGGAGGATACAGTGCCATATGCATAGTTGTTTGCCATTAGAAAGATTGATGATCACTTCGTCGAGATATTCTAGTTCCTGTCAATAGGAATGGAACCTAGCGAATATATAATCACCTAGAAGAAACAACTGGTAGTGCACATTTCATACTTTTCACTTATAGCTGGACAACTATATAAGATGGGACCTGATGAGATCCTGAGGAGATGTGTTATGGAAGCAGAAAGACCACTGATTCTAGCAGAATCTCATGAAGGCATCGCAGGAGGACACTACGTAGGAAAATCAACAATGTAGAAGGTTCTTAGAGATATCCTATGGTGGCCTACTTTATATAGAGATGCTAAGGAATACTACAGAGCCTGCGATGTATGCCAAAGAGTTGGGAAACCATCCAGAAGAGATGAAATGACACTAGCACCCCAGCTAACCTTACAATCATTTGAGAAATGGGCCATTGATTTTGCGGGGCCTATAAACCCACCAAGAAAGTGCACAGGAGAAAAGTACATAATCACTGCGACAGAGTACTTGACCAGATGGACCGAAGCTAGAGTAATTAAATATTGTAGTGCAACTATAGCTGCACGCTTCATATTTGATGACATCATAACCATGTTTGGATGCCCTAAGATCCTTATGAGTGATCAAGACACACATTTTATTAATAATACCATTGAAGCCTTGAATGAGGAATTTGGAGTTCATCATCAAAAGAGCACACCCTGCCATCCACAAGCGAATGGGAGAGTTGAAGCATTCAATAAGATCTTGGAGACAATGCTGACAAAGATTTGTAGTGTGAACAGGGATGACTGGGATTTAAGAGTACCAACAATACTATGGGCCTATAGAACCACTTGCAAGAAGATAACAATGAAGACTCCCTTTAAGTTGGTTTATGGTATAGAAGCAGTTGTCCCCATGGAATATTTGGTCCGTAACTTAAGAATCATAGCCTTTATAGATATGGATGACACTGGTGTTGTTCAAGAGAGTCTTACACAGTTGGTAAAACTAGAAGAAGACATATTTAATGCAGGATTCCATTAGCATGTGTAGAAGGCCAAATAAAAGGCCTACCATAATAGACACATCAAGAAGAAAACATTTAAGCCAGGAGATTTTGTATTGGTATATGACAACAAATTCATGAAGCATCCAGGGAAGTTTAGAACACATTGGCTAGGGCTATATGAGGTTGTCTATGTTACAGAAGGAGAAGCTACATAGTTGAATACTTTGAATGGAGAATTGAAGGAAGGTTTGGTGAATGAGAGATGGTTGAAACTATACTATGAAAACCAACTACCTCGTAGCCATCAGTAAGAGCAAAAGAGGAAGGGTATAGGTACCATGTGTAGTTGAAATTGTGTACCAGAAAGAGAAAATATAGTCTACACACAATGGGGGAGGAGAGAGAAGAAAACATAGATTGCTCTATGCAGCCTAAAATCTAAGAAAAATAGAAGGATCAGATCTGAAGTTTCTCGGGATGAGTCACAGGTGAGTGTTGGGGGCCTATTGGCCCTTGGTTATGGAATTAAGTGAATATTAAGTAAGAAAAGATAGAATGTGAACTACGTGGAAGACACAGTGACTGATACTGGGTCGAAGTGAGCAGAAGAGTAGAAAATACAAAGTGAAGTAAGAGAAAGCAAGCCATTGGAGGAGGAGATCGAGGATGATATATCAACAAGGAAGACATATTGTGGACAAATCAACAAGCGTAGAAAGACACTAATAGATGCTTCGAGAGAACCGCACGAGAAAGAAGGAAAGACAACCTGGCGAAGCTCTAAAAACACGGGTGAAGTTGACCTAGGGTTTTAGACACCTAGGATTTTGGTATCTAGAGTTTAGGCACTTAGGTTTCTGCCTAAGGTTGTTGGTGATCTATTGTAATGTATAAATAAAGGTCAAGAGGACATGGGATGGGTTCATTTTTGTTTGTTTTGAGTATGTTATGAGTGATTATTGTTAGGAGAGAGAGAAGCATTGAGAAGTGAGAGAAGCTTGTGTTGCAAGATCTTGAGCTGGGTGCGAAGATCAACCCTAAAGATGGGTGTGCAAGGAAGGGAGAGAAGAGAGAAAGAGAGAATATATTCTAGCTAAGAGCACAGATAGAACTATATGCTTTCACCTAATATATTATAAAGCACAGTTATGTGGATGTATCCCTAGGGAGAAGGTGAAACACGTATATCTTGGTGTCGTGTGTCATTTATGTTGTGTTCTATTGTTCATTGATATATTGTTATTTCATTATTGAGCTAGATCTTATAGATACATGTGAGAAGTAGGCCTATGTTGGTAATTGATATCTATATGTTGTGTTTTTCTTGTAGTGGATCCACTTTGTATTCCCTTTGGTTGTAGACATATGTGTCCTGCAACCCCCTATAGCTACTTCAGGTGAGACTGCATATGCTTCGTAGGTTTTTCCGAAAGGGACAGTAGTTAGGGCTTGTTGGTGTTCTCTTGGAGCTCAACCCTGGGTCTTCCATTGTGCCAACAAATGGTTAAGTAGGGTGAACATGTCATACGTTACTATGTTTTTATTATTTCTAGAAAGGGGTATATTTCATGATGAGTGAATGTTAAACTGAAATGAATGTTATAAAAATAGTGATTCCCTTCATGACTTCCGTAACTTGGTTCCTCTCGTCACCATAGATAGCTCGGGTGAGACTTCACCTAATTGCAGGTGATGTAGAAAGGGTCAGTATCTTTAGGGTTTTCTTCATAATTTGATATTGAACCTCAGGTCTATCCACTGCGTACCAACAATACCTTACAGGAACATCACTAAGAAACCTTCAAAAAAATCTCTGCCTGCCCACCTTTGCTATATATATAGTGGATAATGGTGTTCCTTGATGTTGAAGAACTGGGGTGTTTTGTATTGTGTGCACACCTATGCATTTGTACATATATATATATAGTGGATAATGGTGTGACTTGATGTTGAAGAACTAGGGTGTTTTGTATTGTGTGCACACCTATGCATTTGTACCTTACAGGTGCACTGCTAAAAAATCCTCTGCAAAAACATTTGATTGCCTACCTCTGCTAACAACCTCCACTATAAATAGAGAAGGGATAATTTTTCTGGGGAGGTTCTGTAAAAACCTTCTCTACAAGGTGTTCTCCTTGTAGTGTCCTATAAAAAGGATACAACTTGTATTGATTCCAATATTCCAATATGGAGTTGAAGATCAAGTTGAATAATTATTAGAGGGGTCAAATGCAAAAAATATAGAGAAAGGATGTGAGAATTAGCCTAAAGGAAGTAGGCCTTTAGGATGAATGAAAATGTTCATCCGAAAAATGGTAATCTTGATCAAATGAAGGATTTTAAGAGGATCCTTTATGAGTGAAAGAGGTCTGACAGATTTGGCTATGAACCAATTGATTTTAGCTATTTTTCTTTATCTTCCATAGGTGATAAACAAAGAAATTTCAAAGAGGCTCTTAGTGGTGATGATGCCCCTCATTGGAAATAAGCCATGGGGGAAGAAATGAAGGGCCTTGGAACATAATTAGACATGGGATTTGAAGAAGTTTCTTGAAGGAAGATGATTGGATGCAAATGAGTGTTTAAGAAGAAGTATAATATAGATGGTTTTGTGAATATGTATAAGGATCATTTGGTATAAAATGGATACTCTAAAGTAGAGGGTGCTCATTATGAGGAAACCTTCTCTCCCATGGATAATATGGCCTTTGTTGTAAATCCATTGTCATTATTTTCTTATGATTTGGAAGTGAAACGAATGGACATGAAGACAACATTTATTAATGATGAATTCATTTTTTTTTTTTTAATGAAGCAATCAAAATGATTTTTTGAAGAAGGGAGAGAAGGCATGGTGTGTTAGTTGAAGAAGTTATTGTATGGTTTGAAGAAGTATATAACACAATGGTTCCTTTGGTTTGATAAACATGTTGTGGGACAAGAGTTTGTAAGAATTCAGGCAGACCATCATGTTTACTTCAAGAAAGAAGGTAATAAATTCATTATTCTAGTCTTATATGATGATGATATTAATTTGACTAGTGATTGTACAAGGCTAGTAAAGGAGGCTTTAATTCCCAATAGTCATGCGAAATTGACATGAAGGACTTAGGTGAGATGCAATGTTTTTTGGGAATTGAGGTGAAGAGAAACTGTTAAAACAAGGAGCTATATATTACTCAAAGAAAGTATATGGAAAGCATACTTGAGATATTTGGGATGGATAAATGTGAATGAACTTTCATTTAATCTCAAGTGGGTGTGTTTCTCAACTAACATGCCTCCTAAGAGAAACCATGAGAAAGAGGAGATGGAAAAATTTCCATATGGTAGTGTGATTGGTAGCCTTAAGTATGCAATGGTGCATACACAACCAAATATTTCACATGTAGTGGTATTTGTAAGTAGGTGATTTTATAGTCCTATATTTCATAGTATGAGATGGTGATTGAATTTATCTCCTTCAATGATCTTATGTTGTAAATAATATTTCATTCTACAAATGATTTCCAAAAGAAAAAGAAAAAGATAAAAAATAGTAAAAAAAATGAAAATAGGGTATGAAAGAAAATAAAAGGAAAGGAAAAGAAAAGAAAAATAGAAGAAAAAGAGAAAAAACAAGAAAACCCCATCAAAAGAAAAATAATTTTGAATCATATAGTCTAATCTTGGCCAAAGTATGTAGGTTAGAGGAATAAATTAATCCAACACTTTAAGTTGGATTAATGAGTTAGATGCATAGGTTAGAATATAGGTTAAGTGATTTTTTATCTCAAAGAAAATTGAAAAGGGTTTGCATTTCAAAATGCACCCTAAGTTGATTAAATTTGGTTATTTTAGCATAGGGAAATAAATTACAATGTAAAGGTTTCAAAATTAAATCTTTGTTCTTTATGGCACATGTTTTTATTCTACGTTTGGAAGTGGGCAAGAGGTTTTGTCTTGTAGCGCATATCCTTCATGAAAATCTCCCCTGAAGGCATCAACTTCTAGTTGATCAATGGCCCTCAACCATTCCCCCCCTCCGACCTACCAACCTTTATCGGTGGAGGGGGGGTCCAAAAAGTGGTATTTCCCCACGTTGGTCCCACATAATGTGGCACATCCTCAGCATTTCTCACCTGCCCTCCTATTTCCCCTTACTTTCAACCCCCCCCCCCTTCAAAATCCACCAAACCAAAGCTCGATACCGCTCTTTCTCCCCTCCACTACTATCCTATCCCTACATGCCATCTGTCCCACTTAAGATACTCGTTAGCTAATTAAAACCATCATTGTTACCATTAGTTGTCCTGTAATGGCCCCGCGCCATAACATGTATCCATTGTAAACATTAAACCCTCGTTTCCATCCAGTTACACCATTTTTCGAGTAAGACACCATGAACACCACGCCAAGCTAAGTTGTCAAACTGTTGCCACCATCTATCACTGTCAACAAGCGAATCTCTTTTCTGGTAATTAAAGTATCACCATATTTTACTGTTCATTCTGTCAATTATGGCTCCCAAGGTCAAGCCTGCTGACACATCTAAGAACCCAATGATTCCCCCTCCCTTCGACTTGGACCACATCCCTCTGCTAGACAGGGAATACAAAGTTACAAACCCAAGGTGAGAATTCGATTTATTGGAATTTCACTCGTGGCTGAAAGATATTTTCCTCGACCAAAGTGAAGAAATAGGACTCTAGGAGTCCAATTTACCCCTGCATATGTTTCCTCAGACTTATCATTTCCCATCATTTGTCCTTAGATGCCAAGCCAATTACTTTCCTGGCCAAAGAGACATTGCCTCCTCCACCCGTCAAATACTATTCACAATTACCTTTGAATCCATCGACCAAATGTTACAAATCCCTAGAAATTACTCAACCAATGTTTTCTTCGTTGAAGCCCTAAATGACCTGTACCAGAAATTAAATTTTCCCTAGAGAGCCAAGATCTTTGAAATCTTCCTCCCTAAAGATGCCCAATTAACCAAGAAGAATCCACCATACCCTTCTTCCATTTTTACAGTCAAAGAAAACTAGATCATATACATCATATCATATATGTTAGGTTATTACTCTAATGAATTGGTAGATGAACCCATTCTAGGTTTTTTGTTCATATTTTCTACAAAGGAAAAGGTTTTCGTTAAGTTCAATTTCAGTCAATTTTTGGCTGATAGTATTCATTATTAATTCTTGAATTTTCCAACCAAAGGGATGTTCATATACTCTTCAATTTTGTTTTATATGTTTCTATTTTATCAATCATATAGGTTCCCTTGTGAACTTTAGAAGTTAAATAAGGAAGGAAGACCACAATCAGTTACATCATGGACCTCATTGGTGAGTAAGAACTCAACAAAGTACAACTTTAAAGATTTCATAGACCATTTCATTCATACAGTTATTTGTTTGTTGAACAACAACATAGAGCCAAGGGTTAGTGAAAAAATTCATAAGGTCTTACACCTATCTGATCAAGCCAAGACAAGTGATTGGTATTTATACCATAACTATATAAAGATTAGGGTATATGGGTGTGATATGACTCCTTACAAATTGCCTAAATACCTCCCAATGAGTATTTTTGCACTAGATTATATAATTCAAATGGTAAATTCAAATGAGAGTCATTTTGTTGCAGCGAAGAAGAAATCTCCACTCAGAATCAAAACTTAGATTGGACCATTCATTTGTAAAAACAGAGCAGCAGGAGAAGAAGAAGATATCCTTTTGAAACAAATGAATTTTCTTCTGAGTTTCACTTGGGCATATGACCCTTTTTGAATCATTTCAGAGCTAAGGGTCAATATAATTGTAACGATCCCCTCGTTACGACGACCCAACGCTAGTAACTAGTGCAAAATGTTTTTTTTTTGTGTGCGTTTAAAAAGTGTGTGCACATGTATAAGGGAAACATCAACGCATTCGACTCTGCGTCGCCACCCGACGATGAATAAGATGAAACCATGATGAACATAAAAAGATGACAAGGATGCCTGACAAGTATCCGCATGCATAAGCGACGATTACACGACGATAAGTAGAACTGACTACCCGCCCGACACAAAACAGACCAAGCAATATCGATTACGATCAAGTACAAAATAATTAATGAACGACCACGAACCTTGCAGGAAGCGCAAGTCCGAAGGTCTCCGACAGCGACTGACCATCGTGAAGACAAGGCGTTATCTATGACTCAAAGGGCATTAAAATCAGGCCAGCTCCTCCATTATATTCCATTAATCGTGGTTCCCCAATTACTATCACAACGATTGATTGTACTTAGCTCAATGACATTTCCTTACATGTTATTAGTTCAACAAAATCTCACAACTTTACAATAGTATGATAACAACATTACGCTATTGTTAAGACATCTCTATCATTACATCACCATCTCAATCATCTTATATGCTACCTATACAATAACATTACCATAACCACATCACATCTTATATTGTGATGACCCTTGCAATTTAATTAAATCACAATACTTCTGGCATGCTACCCATGCAATAAAACTACAATGACCACTCATAACTGCTTCACCTTCTATACTATAATAACCTTGCAATAATAACAAGCGTATTACAAGATGATGGCATCTCTAAAATCAAGCCTGGTTATCACGGTCAACTCCTAAACTGACAAAACTCTCCCTACTTTTGGCAGCTAGTTAATCCATAACCTACTCATACATCCTCTCATCAATCAAACATAAAAACAGTATATGTTTTCAATGGTCCATCAATATTAAATTATTAAGACCGTGAATTATTACGAACCTAGATAATCACATGAAAAATTGAATAACTATTAACATAAAAAATCATAAAAATGAAAATATTATAGAACTCTCACAAGTAATCACTATCATCACCCCATAATTAAAAATCTCCTCAATTTTATACCAAAAATTTAATCAAAAATAACTTAAATAATCATAGAAGCACTTTATACATTACTCCAATAATCATTTTAAAAACAATCATTTATAATTTAAATATAATAACTTAAATGTAATCATGATTACAATAACCATTTTAAAAGAAATCATTTTTAAATTTAAATATAATCATGATTGCCAGTAAGCAATACCATGAATCTCAACAACTACCACCGTCACACTCAAGACACTATTTTCTCACTTAGATAATCATTTCTAACCCAAATAATCATGGTTTGAGAGAGCAAAGACAAGAGTCTCCATAATAAGGAAGGTGTATGAGATCAAAGAGATCAAAATTACGGCATATATTATATACTGCAAATAAAAATTAATTGGTTTAATTTTTACAGTACGTTATTATAAAAATATTTAATAATAACATAACTCTCACATCTTCCACCTACAACCCTAACCGCAACCTTCACCATCTTGAAAATTGGGTCGAAGCTTCAACAATTTACATAAACCAACTTTGGACCTGTTTCTCGAATTTAACCCTTACGAACACACGTTTTTTCCTACATGTGAGCATGCTCAAATGGCCTTAGTTATACCCTTACAGATACAATAGTTATATTGCATAACCTGACGACACATTACAGACCCATCCGATGCACCCTTTCCAACATAGTTTAGTTTAACAAGATGATAGGGTTAACGGACAGGGGCGCCTGTCAGAACCATTCAGGCAACCGATGTGCGTGTGCCGAAATCGTGCATTGGGATGGCGACCATTGCTAGCAATGGTCAGAGGTAGAAACAATTTGTAAATCTTGCAGAGACGAATTTAATCGCAGAGAGGAATTGGTACTGGGATCAGGTGGAACAGATATACTACCCATCGCCATCGTTACCTTCTGCAATCAATTAACGGATTGCATACGACAAATCTGGGCGGCGAGTTCTGACTAAGGACGCTGTCACAAATTTTTTTTTTTCTTGGAATCTACACAACGTTTAGGGTTTACTGCCATCAATAAATACAACTGTAATCGCCGGCATGCTTCAGGTATTAACGCTGAAAGTTACCCTAAACCCAATCAACAAACGGGAATCACCTTTATTCAAAAATTACGCAGAAGTGAATTTGTAGGCTCATTAATGACCTGGAAGTTTAATATATCCGATCAGGAAGTAAAAAGACTACATTTCTGAGTACCACACCTAGTGTTTATCCAGACAGCAAAAGGGATTCACTTTATGTGTACCACCACCGTAAGTCCAGCACTATTATAGACCTAAATTGATGTGCGCATCGACACGCTGTAATGACAAGGGAGGTTGTTCTAGACAAAAGTTGGGAAACTATTCATAACAATAAGCACCTGGTTATTCCGAACCATAATCACCCAGTTATAACACATTTAATGCTCTAGTGTAAAGTGTAAGGTCCAGGGTATACCGTCAAGCTAAAATAACTTTAGATCTAACTGTATATACGCAAGCATAAAAAAAACGCTTAACCGAAAGCATACTTACTGTC
Organism: Picea engelmannii; assembly: GCA_009831015.1. Classification (NCBI taxonomy): domain Eukaryota; kingdom Viridiplantae; phylum Streptophyta; class Pinopsida; order Pinales; family Pinaceae; genus Picea; species Picea engelmannii. Next base: position 136,970 of record ML795836.1, read on the forward strand.
CACCATTTCAGACGGCTTTTAATACTAGTCACTCAATCGCCCAACCCTGAAAGAGAAATGAGAGAATGCAACACCGTATCCCATGCCTTGCATAACCAGCCAGTTTGTGAGTTGAACCAAGGGAGACCGAGGACGGGAAAGCGTTAATCTCACGACTTTGTTCTTTGAAGGCCGCGTCCAAAGGAGGCAAATTCATAAAATGTTGTTTATAATCTTTTAATATCATCGTGTGCTCAGATCTCAGTGAATTGAAGAAATTATGAAAATAAAAATAGAAATCTAGGATAGGGATGTGTCGATATTACACTGGGCCATGCATTCAACAAGACCTTCAAACTTTTTTTCTATCTTAACCCTACGGACTATGGCATACATTGTATTTCACTAACCCTACGGTCTATGGCATAGACCTTATTTCACTAAAGCCGTTGACAAGCTTCTCAGTCATGCCGATTCCAATGGGTGCAGCCAAAAATGCACCTAGCGGGGATTATCCTGACACATACATCGCCAAGGATACGAAGATTTTAAAGCTGATTTTCAATTATACGAGATTCGAAC
>ML795836.1:150347-197019 GCA_009831015.1 Picea engelmannii
CTTCAGGATGCACCACGTGCTCCAAGGGTGCCACTCGCCAACTGAACTGATTGGTAGACCTCTATAACCCCTGGAGTCAACACTCCGCCAGGTGAACTTGTAGGAGACTAAGGGTTCTAAGGAATAAGGCCCTCGCCTTATTGCGCACCCCTTAGAATCATCGTGAGCGACTATCGCAGTCGGCCCTCACGACATCGTGGGTCCTCTCGAACTAGGTAATCGTTAACCTACAGTTCGAGCCACGACGGGAGTGCTAGCAGGCGGTGGCAGGGTTGCTGTCCACCCCTCTCCCTCAACCTCTCTGCTATAAGCTATCGTCAGCCTGCATCACCAATAATCATGTCATAAATGTCAACATCAAATCATCAAATCAAATGAAACATCATAATAAACATATCAACCCAAAAGCACATTCCTTGACTCAGTCCGGAGTCCAAGGGGGTTCTACCGATGCCTTTGCATCCTCAAGGTCAAAAACCCTGCACACTCAATAAAATTGAGTCAATAGCACCCGTCTACATCAAATAGTAACACATCATGTCATCTGTCAATCACATCATAATCAAATATAAAAGGTCTAACATAAAAAGGGGTCCAGATCACTTGCGAGCAAGTGTCCTCAAATAATAAGTGTTCTCAGTGTGCCAGAGAGGGATGTTACAATAATACCACTCCTTATGTGCACACCCAAAGGCTAGAAATTGAGGGATATATGAACCAGGAAGAATGGCAGGAAAACACATTGCAAGAACCAGAGGATCAACCTATCTCTGTAACCACTTAATATACTACTACACCTCAAAATAAAGAAGATAAAATATCAAGGAAGGAAGTTTATCCTTCAGTCACAGAGGTATCAGCTGAATATTTTCAGGTATACAAAAAGAGGGCTAAAACCAGTCACACACTAGATTTGTTAAAGGAGGGAGAAATCAAGTCCACCATAGTTTTGGAGGGACCACATTCTTAAAACCAGTCAGATAGTTTGTTTATAGGTTCTCCATCATCACCAACATATAAAAGAAATCCAAAAACAACTCTGACAGATGAACCTGTTCATGGACAAAAGGTGTCAAATATTTTTGACAAATATAAGGAAATCAATAAAAGGAATGAATTGTTGAATCACATCACTTACACTCAATTCTGGAAGAAGACGTCTACTTCTTAGCACAGAATATTGTCATCTTTTGACACAAAAAGAGGAAGAATACAAATGGAATTCTGACAAGCACAACTTCCCCATCCAAAGACAACAGTAAATTACAAGAAGACTGTTTTTGAGTTTGATATAAAATATGTCCATCCCATGGATTGGATGGATATGCATAGATAGACAAGAGAAATGATCTTTTCAACTCTGAAAAATACCTCAATGACTACTTCTAAATTGCAGGTATCCCTAAATAATATCCAATACCAATTAAATCATTAGAAGATCTCTTCTCTAGCCAAATATAACAAAATAAATCATTGGAAGAGTTGGTTCTCAAGATTAGATATGATCCAACAAATGTCAAAGAAAAAAAGCAGTTGATAAAGAAAAATAATGTTGATATAACATCTCTCAGGAAACAACTGAAGCTTCCAGCAACAGAATAATCACAAACTAAAGAAGTGGTTGAAACATAAATACAAAAGGAAGAGATGCTAAAGTTAATCATGGATAAAAATGCACAAATAGGGGAAATGGAAGCAAAGATGGACAAGTTCATAAAATAAAAAGAGAAAAATGTGCAGTTGACCATGAATCCACTAGATCCAGTTCCTCTAACAAGGATTAGAACAACATAAGTGTCTACATCAACAACAATCCCAGCAGCAATCTCAGTACAAATATCAGATGCCTTTGATAAACTAGTAAAATCTATGGAGGATATGTACATACAAGGGGCATAAATTAAAATGTTGCAATAAGAGGTAAATACATTACATGAACTAAAAGAAATGTTCCAGGCTTCTCATCAGGAAGAAATGTACAAGTATCAGAGGATGAGCCAACAACTGCAACAATTAAGGAAAGAAACAACCATGGAAAACATCTTAGCCCAAGCTAAGGAAAACATATGGACATATATAAATAGATCCATGACAAAGATTTGAACCTCTTTTCAGATCATTTTTTAGCAACATGAATTAATCTAGAAGGCCAGAGGAGCCATTAATGTTATCAAAGAAGAATTGGGAGAAAATACAACAAAGGCCATAGAGTTCATCAGGTTTCTAAACTCTAAAAATAAACTAGAGTTAGAAGAGCTGGAGATTGAGGACAGAACTGAAACCATCCTAGAAATCAAGAAGGTTCTAACCAATAAAGGCCTTATGTTGCAGCTAGAAGAAAAATCTTAGGTGATGGACATAGGTGTGCAAAGGTTCTTCAACAAGTTTGCGGTACTACACAAGAAAGGGATTCCTGAATTGTTTGTGATAAATGACAAATTAATCACCCTGTCAGATTACAACAATAAATTGAATATAGTGACAAAGGACAATTAAAATTTTGCAGGAATACATGGAAGAATCACTGGGAAAGATTTCCTGGAGACATTACAGTTTGACTTGAGCATTCAACATGAAATCAAGCATATCTTCATTACTAAGCCTACCTTTGCCAAGTATACAAACATGGATTAAATATACAAAAAATTACTCAAGATATCAATCCCAAGTAAAAATAGGTGATAGAAGCTATGTGAATTACTAGAGTAAAGACAAGTTCGATGTTTCGTCCAGCAAGGAGTAACAACCAAGAAAATTCAAAGAGACGGGGTCATCAACAACTTCAACCAAATCAACACCAAAAATTCGAGCATATCTACAAGATTCCTATATTTTTGTAATTTGAGATTTAATTAGTTTAGTTATTCCTCCAAAATATCCTAATCATTTATGATAGGATCTGATGTAAATAATTGTACAAATACTTCTCCTTTCTAAGTATTGAGGTTTGACTTTTTCATCCTAAAAATATACTATGTATTTTTCAAGAGCATCAACCAGTAATAAAGAAGACTTTTCATAGGATTCTCGTGTCAGACTGTTGGTGATGTGCAAATCTTTGTGTTTATGTTTTTAATTCTCTGTCATCATTTTGTGTTTTCATTCTTAATTATTCAAATAAAGTTAAAGAACAAAACTTATCTCAGCGTACTCTTTTTTTGGTTTTTGAATGATTTTTATATTTTCATCTGAAATTAACTAAAATAATTATTGAATGCTCTTTTCCTTGGGGGATTTTCCTCTCCTTTTTTCCATTCAATTCACATTATTTTACCAAATCCAAACATTTTTACTATCCTACCCTGTGAAGAATATTTATAAAGTCTGAAACTGATCCTTGATCTAAATTATAGACCCCATGGCCCAATGGAAAATTAAGCATTCAATCAACCAAATATTTCAAACAAGCAAACATACAATGAAATTTCATAATTAGCCTAATATCCTAAACTAAAAAAATCTAAATCCTACAAAGAGATCCCTCTCTGAAGCTAGAAGGGATAGATCCCAACTTCCAAAGTGGTTTTGTAGTTACCTTTGTCTTTTCTTCTAAAACCTCTGTAAATTACAGAGTGCTAACATAGTGGTGACCATACTGGGGATGAACAAATTTCCCAACTTCTACATATTATCTTCCCTATCAAGAAAACTTTATTTTGGGACAATCAAAGATTCTAAATCTTAAGAGATAAGTGTCTAGAGGTTGTAAAATTTGTAAATAATTAAGTAGGTTTTTTATGTTTAAGTTATGGCTCCAAAAATAATTCACACTAGATCCCATCCTGATCCAGAACCTGTAAAGGTTGTAGATAACCCTAAAAGGTTGATCAAGAAAATAAGTCTAGAAGAAAGTCAAGGGAGTAGTACTGCGCCTCCTAGGGTAACCTCTCTCCCAGAGAAGTTTGTCACAATCCAAGATATTCACTTTGATCTACCATTTGAGAATATTCTATTCAGAACAAAATCTCAAATCTTTGTGGATGAAACAGTATTAGATCAAGCCATTCTCCAACACAATACACCTAAAAGACACTCTCCTGAAACAGATCTTGATCAACAAATCCTTCAAAATTTTGAGAAGTTACAAGATCTAGCATCAGACTTTGATCAAGATTTGCATAAAGCCTACATTCAATAGTCTATTGATATTTCTTCCCTGATCATCTATGCATAATCTATTAATCCTCAAATGGTTCATCCCATATATACTAGTCATGCTTATTCTACATTTTTCACTACCTCTCCAACAACCTCACAGACAATGATCCAACATATTATATCAGTTTCTACATCTACACCTTCCACAAGCTTAGTTGTCATCCATCCTCTCATACCAATCATGGCAGCAAGATATGCTCCCCTTGTTTTGGCTGCTCCTTTACATAATATGCCCCAATACTATTAAACTAGGATTCCTTAGTTTGATGTAACTGGAACTATGACTTCACAACAACATATTGATAACATGAATGACTTCTTTGACTTGCAAGAAGTAGATGAGGAAGATGTCAAAATGAGACTATTTTCCCAAATATTGAATGGACAAGTCAAGAAATGGTTCAAAGCCTTACCAGATGTTAGTCTAAATGATATTGCTTCCATTCACCAATCTTTCCTAGACATATGGGAAGTTAATAAAAATCCACTTCAAATTCTATCTGAATATGAAAGTATCAAAAGATCCCCTAGGGAAAGTGTGCAAGACCATTGCACTAGATTTAATAACATTTATAATTCAATTCCAACCAATATTAAACCCCCACAAGGTCTAGCTTTGATTAAATTCCCTGATGGTTTTTATGTTGATATGTCTTATCAATTGAGAGAAAGAAACCTTGCAACCTTGGAAGAGATGTAGAGAGATGTTGTGAGTGTAGAGGAAAATATGTTAGCTAAGAGGGCTAGACAAGGAACAAAGAAGAGAGTATCTATAAAAGAAGAACCTTCTACATCTTCCTCTGATACTAAACTAGACTCTTTAGTTATAACTATGGAAAGGATGATGGACATATTAGATATTGTTGATAGGACTCCTCCTAGAGAAAATCAACCTAGTCCCCAAATCAAAAATCCTAATTTGATGAGAAATCGGCCCCAAAATAGACAAAGAGAACAAAGAGGCCCAAATCAACAGATTAGGCCTCCTTTTCGAGAAAATTATAGTGATGAAGGGGAAGAAACAATTGAGGGCCTTGATGATGCTCACATTAATTTAATGGGAAGAAATGATAATGATTATATTTTTCTCACTCAAGAAGAACACGATATTTTCCTTCTTTCATAAACAAAAATTGATGAGGAAGAGTCATATAAACAAGCCTTTGAAAATGCAATTATGGAAGTCCATAGGCAGTATAACCTAAGAAGTAAGAAGTCAACTGATAATCCTACTAAGAAAACTTCTGATATTAAAAATACAGTTGACACATCAGCCAAGAAAATTCTTGATATTCCCCCTAAAAAGAACACAGAAGTTTCGACCAAAAGAACCTCTGATTTTGTCTCAAAAACAACTTAAACTGATGTTCCCTCTACCAGCGATCCCAAAGATACTTCACAAAAGGATGTTTTTGAGAAACTAGATTTTTCTAACCAAAATAAAACTCAAACATCATTCAACTTTGAAAGTGAATTAACAAAGTTTAAGATACCCATTCCTCTAACATAGTTAATGAATAAGAATGCTTACAGATCACAAGTGATAAAAGATATGAACATAGAGGCAGGTACAGATACAGTAAATATTGTTGATGATCAACCAAAACTATTATTTAGTCCTGAAGTTGATGGGAAACTTGGAAATGGAGTTGTACCCTCATTCTACATTAGTTTAAACATTTATGATAAGACTCTACACAATTCCATGCTTGACACTGGTGCTTCACACAAACTTATGCCTAAATTTGTTATGGAAAAATTGGGACTTGATATCACTAAACCATACAAAGATCTGTATTCTTTTGATTCAAGAAAAGTAAAATGCATAGGTCTCATCAAGGATTTGTGTGTCACTTTAGCACAAATATCAACAAATATTTTGGTAATGGACATAGTTGTTGCTGACATACCTCCTAAATATGGAATGTTACTGTCTCGCTCATGGGGAGATAAGTTACAAGGAACCCTTCACCTGGACATGTATTATGATACCATCCCATTATTTGGTCAACATAAGAGATTATATAGGGAGACACTGATGAAATACATGGTTAGTAGTCAGGATAAACCACATAATTATCCCTTATATTATGTTCATTCCTACCTTGATTCTTTCATTTTCTATAATGATGGAGACATAGGAAAACATATTTCCAATTTAGAAAATGATGTTATTAACATTGAAGAAGACAAAACATCTTTTGAAGAAAATGAAACAGTAATGGTGGAATCTGATAAACAAAATGAAGCTCTGTAGAGCTTAGAATTTGATGGGGATGTTAGTAAGGAAGGATTAGGAGCAGGTGTGTGGGTTTCAAATTAAAAAACAAATCATTGAAAAGGTCATTCCTACAAGTTAAATTTTCAATGTACCAACACTATAGCTGAATATGAAGCCTTAATGCTAGGTTTACAAATTTTAAATAAGCTTGGTGCTAAGAGAATTTCCATTCAGGGTGATTCTGAACTAATAATAAAACATATCAAAGGTGAATACTCTGCTAAACGCCCAATATTGAGAGCTAACAGGAATGTTGTCCTAGACTTTATGGAATGATTTACTGAATATGACTTGTCATCCATTCCCAGAGACTAGAACATTCTTTTTGATGGTATGGATACCTCAACAAGTACTTGTAAAATACCATTTCATCTTAATTGACAATACACAGTTGAAGTAAATAACAGACCAACTGTCCCAGATAACATCAGATATTGGCTAGTCTCTGAAAATGATGAACAAATTGAAAAATTTTACAATAAAAAAAATGAATTTGAATGTGCCAATATAGATGTTGATTTTGATGATGAAGGATAAAATGTAGATAAGATAGATCTAAAAGAAATAAATAAAAAACAAGAAGATTTGGACATTTTGCAATTGAAAGATAATTTTTTTCCTAGAGGGTTAGTCCCTTTAGAGGAGTTGTTTGATTTTGATGATGTAGCCAAAAAGCCTAAAATTAAACCTACTAGAAAGGAAGTTGAAGACTACAACATAGGAACTGAACAAGAACCAAAGATGATTAAACCGTCTAAATCTTTACCACCTTCTCAAAAACAAAAATGCATAGAATTATTCAGACAATTCATAGATGTTTTTGCATGGAGTTATGAAGATTTGAAATCTTATGACACTAACATTATACAACATAAAATTCCTATAAAGGAAGACCAAAACCCTTTTAAACATAAACTTAGGAGGATTAACGCAAAGTTGATGCCTTCGATTGAAAAAGAAATAAAAAAGATGTATGATGCTAAGATCATTGTGCCATTAAGATTTTCTAAATGGGTATCAAATTTAGTTCCAACTAGGAAAAAAAGTGGAGAAATCAAACTGTGCATTGATTTCAGAAAGCTCAATAAAGTCTCTCTCAAATATCACTACCCCTTTCCCAAAATGGATCATATTTTGTAGAACGTAGTTGGGTCCAGTAGAATTTCTCTGTTAGATGGATTTTCTGGTTACAATCAAGTTTTATTCTACCGTGATGATCAAGAAAAAACAACATTTACCACAACTTGGGGTACTTTCATGTATGTAAAAATGCATTTTCGTTTAATGAATGTTGGAGCTACATTTCAAAGCGCAATGGATATTTATTTTGTGGACGAACTAGGCAGATTCATTGTTATATACCTCAATGATATCACTGTTTTTTCAAAAACAGATGAAGAACATTAACTCCACCTAAGAAGACTTTTTAAAAAATGAAGGAAATTTGGAATTTCCCTCAATCCAAAGAATACATTATTTGGCTTAGAAGAAGGAAATCTGATAGGACATATCATCTCAAAGGATGGAATCAAAATTGATCCCAAGAGGATTGAATCTATTCAACAAATAGATCATCCTAGAAACATAAAATAATTACAATCTTTCATTGGAAAAATAAACTTTCTAAGGAGATTTATCCCTAATCTGGCAGAACTTCTATGAAATATAACAAACATGTTGAAAAAAGAAACAAAAATAAAATGGAATATAGAAGCAAAACATTCCTTTGATCAAGTAAAACAATCCTTAACACAAGATGTTGTGCTTATTAACCCTGATTTCACAAAAGATTTTATCCTTTTCTCATTTGCTTCCGAAGATACTATTGTAGCAATTCTCTTGCAGAAGAATAATGAAGGCCATGAACAACCTATTTATTTATTTAGTAAATCCTTGAGAGATGTTGCACTGAAATACAACATCATGGAAAAGAAAAAAAATTCTCTAGTAAAATAAATCAAATATTTTAGAGTTTATATCCTTCATTCACATACTATTTCTTATGTCCCAAACTCTGTGGTGAAAGACATTCTGACCCATTCTACCTCAAACCATTTTTGGTTAACATACATTTTTATCAAGGGAATCCTTTTCTAGATTCCCTCTCAGTACTACTTGAACATACCAAGCCATACCTTATATGGATACCATCCACTTTTGGATGTCATACTGACCCATTGGTCATCTAGAAGTGCTTTAACACTTCCTTTACCACATTCAGGATCAACATTTCATTAATCCTTCTACCTTATCCTCATAAGGGACTATGTACTCAACATAATCAACCCTTTACTTATGCTTCCATAGCCATATCATCACTAACCATATGATCTATTACATCACCATATTTTACATTCAATAACACACTATAATAAGTATATATGCATGTCATATGCTTGCTCTATATTTGTGATATGAATTTCAACATATCTTTGGGCACCAATCATTATGCCCATGTTTGTAGTGCAGATGGGTTCCAATTACTTACCTCTTTTCATTTTCATGCATAGACCTACCCTTAGTTAACACAAATTTACACTTCTTTAGCACAACCACAAGCTTTTGAATTTTCTCATGTCATTCCACTTCTTCCATGAGGTTCGTTCTCATCCCACATGACTTCTTTTATTTTACAAGGACGGATTACCCCAGTTGGAAGTTTTTCAGCTATGAAAAGTCAAGTAGGATGATCTCACCTACTTCCATAAGGCCTCTAGACATGGAAGTTTGTACTTTGAATGCCAAATTCTTCATTTAATAAACACTTTTAATTAACAAAGTATTCATAAGCCCACTTTTGTAGGACTGGCTATCATTTCCCCAAAAGCAATGATAGACTTCTTCTGCCACAGTCTAGCATGATTCAATATTGTTGGGTAAAATCCCAATTGAATTTTAATCTGCATCCTTCTCCTCAAGGAACTTATGCAGATAATTTGTGTATGACAACAATACTCTCAACAAGCTCATCTTAGACTTGGTATACTAGTCTTATGAATGTTCCCCGAACCATCCAAGCCTATGTTTGAATCATGCTCTTCTAGATAGGGTAGGGAAGGGTGCCCTCTCCCTTAAATTTTTCTAAGAAAGAAAAATAATCACTTGACTCTTTCGTGAGCCCAAGCAGGCCAAGTGTTGTTTCTCGCTCTGATACCACTTTGTAACACACCCGACCCCTAAAGTACCTTTTTAAGGGATGGGGCATCAAAACTTCACTTTTCTTAATCATATTGAATCCTCTTCTCTAGATATTCAACATCTTATTCTCTCTGAGAACTTTCCAATGACTGTTACTGTGATCAAATATGAGATATGGATTGGAAGTTATGACCTTTAGAAACTCTTCAAGCATCATTGTTCAAAGTCCATGTGGCACCCACGTGGTTTCAACTCATTCGTAGCATCCCACTTAGCAAGGAATCGACCAAGGTTGTCATCCTTTAGAAATGGCATGGCCACTGGAGGGGAGGTTATAGGGATGTTCCTCATGCCTTCGCGATAACTGGACCTTTGGCCCTTCATCCTTCCTGTCCAGGTATGAAACATTTATAATTCCTGAAGTCCCAAATTTCCCTAGCACTCCTACATCTAAGGTGGAGATCAATCCACCATTAAATACAACGATGAAGATTCACCCTCGTTCAATGGATAGGTTTAAGGGATTTCGGTGTTCGACGCTTCAGCACTGTATGCCCTTTCCTCTACTCGCATATCCTTAGAAGTCCCAAAACCCAAAGTCCTACCACATGGATCTATCCTTTGACCATTTTGGAACTTGTGTCTTAGCACTCCAAACACCCAAAGTTCTGAACTCACGGACTACTGAAGGGTCCACACTAACATTTGGTGGCACGTTAAATGAAAAGACATGGACAGGTAGGTTTGGGCATTTGGTTGGTTAAACCCAGTGTTCCAACATCCCAAGTTTCTCGAAGTCCCAAAATCCTGGTGCCCTAGATATTCCATCAACTATTAGTCCAAGCGAGCATGTGTCAGGGGTTGAAATGAGGCAAAGGACAGAGATGACACGTGGCCCTATCAATGGTATACATATGTCACATTCCAAATGGCATATAAGGTTTATAAAAAGAGTGAATCAAGGTGACACGTGACATATCGAACATGGTTCCACATCACCCTAGGTGACATCAATGTTCCACATCACTCTAGATTGACAACCTCCAGGAGTCTCTAGCCTCTCCTACCTACAAAATTGCTCGAAGATTCGAAGTATGAACTCCTTCCAGCAACCTCTCGATACATCATATTCCATTGTTTAGATAAGTCCACATAGATCCCTAGATCTATGGCCTTCATTTCTTCGCGCCTTTGACATTCAGAGGTTTGGCTGTGTATTTTACTTTTTACTCTCGAAGTGGTCAATATCGGGTTGACCACGATGTATATCCAACGGTCAAGGATAATCCCGCATGTCCTCAGATATACGGTCCTCGTCACTGTGTGAGTTCAGTGTTCAAGGGTTCCACCTATTTATCACTCCTTTTATCTCATAGTGGTCGACATCAGATTGACCACGGTCTATATCCAATGGTTAAGAGAGATCATGAAGCTTCCTCGGATCGGTGATCCTCATCGCTTCACAAATTCAACATTTGGGGGTTCCGCCCATTTAACACTCTTGTTCTCCCAGAGTGGTCAATGTCATATTCACCACAATTTAAACCCAATATACTACATTTGGAAGAAGACAAGGGTGACACATGGCCCACTCAATTGGTGACACGTTCCAAGTCCTATTTGACACCTAAGGTCTGTGAAAGTCATGAATCAAGGTGACATGTGGCACACCTACAATGGGTCCATGTCACCCCTTGGTGACATTAGCATGCCACGTCACTCTGACCTTCGATGCTCCGGTGATATTAACATTCACCAACATGTCGAACCTCTCAGAGTAGGAATTCACTGGATTACTTTACGCTATCCTTTCACTAGGCTCAATCTAACAATCGAGAAGGGTCCCAAAGGATCCTTAGATCCATGGTCCTCATTATTTCACAAATTCGGTGTTCTAAGGTTTTGACTATTTAACAATTTTTCTCTCCCAGAGTAGGTGCACGCCAAATGACCATGACATAGATCCAACAGTTAGGGGAGATACTGAATAGCCTCAGATCTAAGGCTTGGGTTACTTTGTAACTGAGAAGTGGATCGGTGTTTAAAATGGGGATGAACCCCATGATAATGGGTAAATGACTGCCAACTATTGGTCCACCGTCAAGCTATTGACTCGATAGGTCATCTTCAACGCATTTAGGATGTTGCAAGGTTCATTCACCTCAGAGATCCATACTCCCCAAGCCCTGAATAACCTATCTCCCTTTTGGGTATGATCTAACATACCAAATCTATCATGGAAGCCAGATCAATGGTTGTTGTGGCTTATTTTGTACTTCGTGTTTCCACTTACTTTCAACAAGGGATTTAAACCATGGATTTCATAGGCTGCAACCTTCATCTGCATTCTATGAGCGTTATGCCTTTCTGAGCTTGCAAACACTTCGAATGAAGTGTGGGCTCACTTCTTGATCTTCTCATGGAATTTATAACTTAAAGTGGGGGTGGGGAAAGCATAGGAGAAATGTATTCTCCTATATTTTCCCCACCCTCACCCTCATATATGAGGGTGGGGATGGGGAAAATATAGGAGAATACATGATTTATTAACTTATACATGAATTGCATAGGATCTTTTCACCCTCGTACTACCTCTCCTGAGCTTAACAGACCCTTTTTCTAGGAGACCCAAAACCACTGGAAATAGACATGCACACATGAAAATATTCCTATGGTCAACAAAATCACAGTTTATTTCCTTTAACTTGAGACACTACTAGGGTTCAAGCATTTACATGTACAAATCATGTTCAAACCATATAGTTTCTTACTTTCTTAAATACATGATCAAGTAAAATAAAGGAACATAGTCTAATCATGAAACAAACATGCACATGCCTGAAACATTCACATGATATTCAACCTTAATTTATAGTTACAATTCAATTTCACGGGGTATGAGAATACTTATCTATTATAAGTGGAAACCATCCAACTAACTGTGGGTGTTCGCCTTTCCTCCCAACCGTAGGCTCAGAGTTATTCATTCTTAGTGCTCTGGCCACCCCAGTGCCAATCCATGATATGACTAGGGAACTTATGCAATTTCTCAAAGATCCTTTCTCTGTCACAACCTCTGCGAGGTTTATTAGATTCTCCCTTAGAATCAAGCTCGCGACCCTCTTTTTCTCCAGTCTGGGCTTTGGGTCTTCTATGGTCCAGTTTGAAAATCTTCCACGAGTTCTCTGATATTTATATTGCATGCACTAGTGCATTCATTTTAGCGATTCTCTTCCTTAGAGATCAAACTCTTCCTCTAGTTCTCTCCAATAACAAGAACAACTTAATATTTCCATTCTTCCTCTGAGCCAGAGATCCTCATGCACTCTTCCTCTTTTTGAATGGTCTATCTTATATTCTCTTGCACACCATCTCCTTTTTCCCCAGGGAGGTTCTGGACCTATCATGTTCCTTCTGTCAGAAGGAACTCGAGTCCATATGGGCGTGCAAGAAAATCCATTCTGTGGTACTTCGGTCTAACAGTTTTCTGTCTCTTCATACAAACCATCCATGCTTCTATTCATTGGGGTAGTTGGTTGTTCAACCACCAATCCTTTTCTCATTAACTGATTTCTCCTTGGGATGAGGATGAGGTTTATTATTCCAATAAAGATAATTTGGGGTCATTTTGACATAATGAGCCCTCTCTACAGTTTCCTCACCCTTTTATCTAGTGATATCATAGCTATTACTTCAAGGCTTCACCACGACAGTTAGTTATTGGCAATCTAAATAATAATACATTTACATTGTTCACATGCCATAGCATGGTGATCATAATTAATGATTAATTACAAGCTGGGGGAAACAGGGGTGTTATAAATAGAGGAAGAGGACCTATTATATGTTATAACTATAATCATCCTGGAAATTTAGTACGAGATGGCCTGAATCCCTTTACAACATGCACATATTGGAGACAACTAGACCATGCGATGGAGGATTGTCCACAGCTGCTCATGAAATGGAAAGAAAAGAAGAAATTAAATGTATATATGATAGTATCATAAGAGCATGATGATGAGCCAAAAATATCAATAGGTATGTGTGGAGGAACAATAACTAGAGATGATGTGAAATATCAAGGGAATATGATCCATTAGTGGGTAAGGAAAGAAATAGAGAATTCTCCATTGTTTGATCCTATAAAAGAGAAAGAGACCTACTAGAAAACAAGAAAATAATTGATTGGATTAGAATGGATAACATCGACTTCGAATGTGCCACCTTTGTATGATAGACCACCGGTGTATGATATGATTCTAGTCTATGACCATTTAGAAAAGCAAGATGAAAAGGTAAGTACTTTGATTTTTTTTTAAGAAGTTGTTTAGAATTAATGAAGGATGAGTCTGTGTTGATTATTTTGCATTGAATTATTGACCATTATGCACAAGAGAAAGAGATACATGTCGCACATCAAGAAATTAACTAGATGCACCACAAGAAGATAATGAACAAGGAGTTTCTTCTTAATGCATAGATATGATATTATCACATGGACGGTAAAATTATGGATCTAGGGTATGATGTGAATGTCATCCTAAAGAAGACTTCGAAGATGATGGGCCAGACCAAGTTTATTTGGTCACCTATCCAGTTGAGAATATCAAACCAACATAATATTGTTCTAGTTGGAAGGGTGACATGGGTAAGTATTAATATTGATGGAGTGAAAAGTGTAGCAGACTTTGAAGTGAGCTAAATAGTAGATGGTAGTACATCTTATCTAGCACTATTGGGACTTGATTGAGAATTTTATAACTAGAATATCATTTGTATAAATAATATACAAATGGTATTTGAAGTAGAATACTTGAAGGTTACTATGTCATTAGATCTCGTTGAAGGAAGAAGATTTGTAGCATCAACAAAGGGAAAATGATTTAATAATCTGTATAATATGACTGCGCGGATGGATGATTATGTGAATCCTACAACTAAGGTTGTAATCAGTTGGTGGAGTATTACTTCTTGTGCGTCAAACTCAAAAGTGGCTATGGAAAATTGGAAACATATATTGCATGAAGTATCGACAAGGAAATGTGCTCAGATTACCCACACGTTGTGATGGCTTGGAACTCAGATATATAACCTCCAAGGTATGATGGACTAACTAAAGTAGCTTCTTTTATAAGAGAATTTGAATTGCAAATATGATATCATCAAATATTATTATCTTTATATGTTGTGCTCAAAGCGACTCTGGCTAGATGGTGGGGTACGCATAAGGATGGAATAAGAGATTGGCAACAATGCAGAAGGTTATTATAGGTCAGGTTTGGGACAGAGAATGAATAAGCTATGCAAGAAGTATATTGGATTAAGTTGACTTGTAGACCATATTACATAGTGCATATTGATTTGAAGATCAATACCTAAGAAAATGTTGACACACTTGTTTGTGCATAATCTAGACATAATTAAGAAGAATTGATACATAGAAATGGAAGTGCATAGAGGAACAATGGATTGGCAAGAGTTCGCTATAAACTTCAAGGTAACTTTCAGTTTTGAAAATGATGATCCTCTGATTGATTCAACCTTGTAGGTTATCAAGAACAATATTTTTTCATCAGAAGACTTGATACGATCAATACCTTCATATAGTGTACCAAGATTCTATGTGACAATTGAAGATATTTTGGACTATTATAATGTTTCTCAAGAAGATCAGGAGGATGAAGAACCTAAGAATTTGCAGATACTATAAACTGAAGGGGAGTGCATAGTAGAGGGACCACAACTTGAATCTATGGTGTATGGAAAGCCTTTGAAAATATGTAAAGTTAACATTGGTACATAATATAATCCCATGTTTGTGAACATAGGAGACTATTGGAGTGATGAGACAATCGTGAACATTGTTGAATTACTATGCAAATATCAGGATCTATTTCCAACTACGCTCTTAGAGATGAAAGCGATTGTTGGGGAGTTAAGAGAGATGAATATTTTGTTGAATCCAAACCTTTGAAGTATATACTATATATAATGAGACTAACGTATGAGAAGAATGTAAAAGAAGAGAAATACAGGATGTTGGAAGTTGGAATTATAGAACTTGTTGAAGAATCAAAATGGACCCGTCCAATGGTAGTTCAGGACAAGAAGGCAGGAGGGATTAGGATATGCATATATCTGAGGAAGTTGAATAACTATTGTTTACATGACCTATTTCCTACCCCATTTACAGATGAAGTGTTGGAGAATGTAGCAGGTCAGGAGGATTACTTTTTCACATATGGATTCTTAGGATATAACCAAATCAAAATTGCACAAGAAGACATACATAAGACCACCTTTGTGACAGAATGGGGGTGTTACCAATACAAATTTATGCCTTTTGTTTTGAAGAATGCACCAACAATATTTTCCAGAGTATTTCTTTTATCTTTCAAAGAGTTCATTCATAAGTTCTTAGAAGTGTACTTAGATGATTAGACAATATTTAGTCTATTGAAATATCATGTTGAGAATTTGTGCTTAATGTTGAATAGGTGTAGGAAGTACCAAATCTCATTGAATTTGAAGAAATGAATTTTTTGTGTGCCTTTTTGGATTTTGTTGGGCCATGTGGTGTGTAAACATGGATTGTTAGATAACCTCACAAACATAGTTGTGATTGTTTATTTTCCACCACCAACTTTACTATGATAGTTGAGATCCACATTGGTTCATATTGGATATTATAGAAATTTTATCAGAGGATATGTGAATATAACAACCCCTATGGAGAATTATTGAAGAAGGAAGTTAATTTTCAGTGGAACAAGGAACACCAACAGGGTCTGGACCTGTTGAAGCAAGAGTTTGTCACTGCATCTATTTTAGTGTTTCCAGATTGGAAAAATGATTTCCATGTACATGTGAATGCATCATCTATAGAAATGGGAGCATATTTGGCTCAACTAGGTGAAGGAGAGTTATACCATCCAATTGTATTTGCAAGAAGGAAGTTATAATCTATAGAACATAATTATACTATGACATAATGAGAAGGTTTGGCATTGGTGTATGCCTTGCAAAAGTTTAGAAATTATCTTTTGGGATCTGCCTTTAAGATGTATGCAGACCATTATGTGTTGAGATACCTAGTTAACAAGCTAGTGTTGGGGCGAAGAATATGTAGATGGCTATTATTGTTCCAGGAATATGAATTTGCGGTGATGATGAAACCCAGGAAATTTAACTCAGGATTAGATCACTTATCACACATACTATCATGTGAAGATGAATGAAGCTTGGATGACAGTCTACCAGAAACACACTTATCTGTAGTTCATACAGTTGATGACTATTTTACAGACATAGTCTAGTTCTTGAGCACAGGAGTAGCCCCATTAGAATTTATAGTGGCACATAAGAAGAAGCTAGTAGTGAAGGAAAAATACTATCAGTTGATAGCAGGAAATGTGTACAAGTTAGGTGCATACAATATTATGTGAAACTATGTATTAGAGCATGAAAGACATGTGATATTGTTAGAGGCACATGGAGGGGTTGCACGGTCACTATGAAGCAAAGGAAACAACTTAGAATATTTTGCATGTAGGACTATGGTGGCTTACCCTTCACAAAGATGCTAAGGAATTTTGTTAGAGTTGTGATATTTTTCAGAGACTTGGGAAACCTTCCATGAGATATTAAATGTCATTAGTACCACAAGTAATGGTACAAGACTTTGATAAATGGCTAGTTTATTTTGTTGGGAAAATCAATCCACTAGAGAAGAAATAAGAAGCTAGATACATCATTACTTTTATTGGATAATTGGTTTGGACAGTTGGTTGTCATTGATGTCAACCCTTAGAGATTGATGTTAACCTTTAGATATTGATGTCAACCCTTGGAGAGGTCCAACTATGATGGACATTTTATTGAAATTTGTATGATTGAGATTGATGGTGAGTTAATTGGATGCATTTGATGTAGACTACATGTATCCCCAGAGGTGTAGTTATGGGGCTCAAAGTTTATTAAGGAATATGAAAAATAAGGGTAGTGTAATTGTAATGAATACTATCATTGATGAATAGGACATGTTGTGTTGTTCCCGAAGATATGTAGTACGCCACATGGTTCCTCATGATTGAGGATATATGGCTTTGTGAAGTTGGAGGACCCTCAAGAATATTTTAGAAATCCCTAGAAGGGGAGAAAGAAGTCAATTATTCTATAAGATCCTAGAAATTCATCAAGAAGTTTTCTAGTCAAAGTGGTTGCAACTAGGATTTAATTATGGTTAAATTTTTTGCAATAAGAAAATAATTTAAAATAAAATTAGTTGCAAAAAAGAGTTATGAGCTTACTAATTATGTGTAAATTAGTTGCAACAAGAAATCAGGTTATCCCTAAAAGAGGGAAGATGGGTAAAAAAGTTAGAAGATGGCCCCTAAAGGAAGGCACTTGGAAAGTATAAATAAAATATAAAGAGACTCCCATTATAACCTATTGAGCACATTGAATATATATGTTGTAAAGTATTATGGGAAAGTACTATTGACATATTTGTGTGAATAAATGTAGTATGAATCTGATGTGAAATGTTTGAGGTAGTGAAGGTTTGAAGGAGAAATGTTTTTGGAGCTATGGATAATGTGACTATTCCAGGTTTCTTGAAGTTATCTACGAGCTACAAAAGGAGACGTCACGTACATCCATGGTTCACAGGAATAGAGAATTATGGAGATCCACAAGATTCATAGCAACATGGTCGCGTACAGGATATCCTCCAGTTGAAGAAGGGAAAGTCGTGGACACAAGTGAGTTAGAAAGGAAGAAACCACAATCATATATGAGAAGTAGAAGAGAAAAGCGTGGATTTTTTAAGAAATCAGTGAAAATGTTTGAAGAGATCCTTATACCGGGTTGGTAGTTTCCAGAAAGGTATGTTTGTCTAAGATCTGATGCAACAATATTTCTACAGAGTTAAAAGGTATGTTATATGATTGGTTGAGGGTGTATCTTTATGAAGTTATGGAGCATGCTTGAGGCATTTCTTAGAGAGTCTTGGTATATTCCTCTTAGATGTATGGGACATTTTGTAGAGTATGATTTGAGGTAGATATGTTGAGGCACATTGTTGGTGTATATATAGGTTATATTGGTATATCTTGTGGTGTATTATCAAAGGCATTTGTTGGTAATATTGGTGTATGCTCAATATATTATTAATTCATGTTTGGTACATGACTAGAGGGATGTTTTTGGTGATGTTGGGAGTATGGTTTGAGATATTCTATCGGTGATATTGGTGATTAGATTAGATTTTTTTGATGCATTTCTTGATGATGATTGTGATTTGTTGTGAATTGGTTTAGTTGATGCACATTTTGGTGATATGGTGAATATGGTTGAGAGTTGTGTTTGGTGATCGATCTATATGATTAGATATGGTTTGGTTGATGATATTGATGTGACAGACTGTTGAGACAGGTTGATGTGACATGTTTTTGAGATGGGTTGATTTGACAGGTTGTTGTGATAGATTAATGTGACAGGTTGACAGTGACAGGTTGTTCGATTCAGTGGTAGTGACAGGTTGTCTACATTTATATTTTAGGGAATTTGGAAGGGGAAAGGAAAGAGGGTTGTAGCCTCTTTCTAGTTGATGCTGGAGAATCAGGGAGTGGGATCTTCATTTAGGTTGGAGCCTATAAACTAGGGGTTGGGTTCTCCTTCTAGTTGTAGTTGGTAAATCAGGGAGTTGGAGCTTCCTTCAGGTTAGATCCTGAGAATTAGGGGGTTGGATCCTCCTTCCAGTTGTAGATGGAAAACAAGGAGGTTGGTTCTTCCTATGAATGTATTTCTTATGACATATAAGAAATCATTACGTGGTTTTCTCCCATTTGGATTTCCACGTAAATTCTATTGTATTGTGCATTTGCGGATGTTTCTCTATGGCTGTTTATTATGAATTGATGGATGATACTATTTATGATGAAATAATGTATTGAATGCATAAATGATAAACCATTGAACAATGATGATAAAGTTAAAGAATACTTGTTGTGATTAAAAGTGGTAATAATTGCTCATATTGATTCACCCCCCCTCTCATCATTCCAAGAATTGGTATTTGAGCAGTTCCTTCAAGAAATCAATTTAACCATTGGAAGGAATATCATGGATTACACTGAGAATGGAGCACCAATGTTCTATGGTCAAAATGGTCTGGACTATGAGATCTAGAGTTGTAGAAATAAAGTATTTTTAAAGGAACAAGGATGTGATGTTTGAAAATCAATTGTTACGGGATACAACGCTACAAAGAAACTGAAGGCAACAACCAAGAAGGAATTGAAAATAAACAACAAAACAACAATGGATTTAATTTGGGAAGGATTACTTGATTTGGTAAGAGAAAAGGTTGGAAAATGTTCAATATCTAAAGAGATTTATGATAAGTTACATAATATTTACTTTAAGGAATATCCCATCATAGAGACAGATTCTATTAAAGAAAGTGAAGGTACGGAAAAATAAAAAAGATGCTCATCATGTCAGATATATTAAGAAGAAGAAGATTATGAAGAAGGCATAGTAGACTTTAAAGAAAAATTAATCAACGCTTTAGAAGAATTGATGAAATAAAGGAACAAAAACAAGTCTCTAGAGGAACAATTAGTCAAGAATAATTCTCAAGAAATTTCCAAAGAATCCCAATAGGTCATTGTGAATCTAAAATATCAGCTGGAAGAAGCCAAAAATATTGAAGAAACATGCAAAGGTTAGATGAAATAAAAATAGTGTTTGGAAGTTGAAAGAAAGGAAACAGAGAAAAGAGAAAATATTTTGGCAGATCATCTGAAGGAAAGAACTAAGGACCTAAATCAACTTGAAGAAGAATTTGGTCAAGAAGAGAAAAGTCTTGAAAATGAAATAATCTCCTTAAATATCCAACTTAAAGAAGAAAAATGAAAATAAGAATTCATGAAGATTCAAATGATGAAGAAAGAAGAAGGGGTTGAGAAGATTGAAGAAGAAGTTGCCACATTGAGAGTTAAAATTGTCAAGCTCAACAAGACCGTTGAAGAGACAGAAACATCCACATCATCAGTAGAGAATGAAGATAAGCATTCCAGGTTTCTAGAAAATAAGAATGAGTAAAAGAGCCAGAGTTATGTAGAAGTAATCAAAGGAAGGAATCATGGTCAACCAAAATCTAAGAAAAATTATAAAAGTACATATTCAATAAAACCCTCCACATTTAAGCCACAAAGAAGCTTCAATCATGATCAACCAAGGTAGGAATTCAAAAGGACTACACCAGTCACTCCCATGTATGTAAATTTATTTTATGGTCATTGTTTTTATTGTACTAACTTTGGACATAAAGTTGCAGATTGCAGGGCTTATGGAAGAAATGTTCAAGCAAGAAATACTTATGTGGCCCCACACAATATTGAATGTTACAAATGCCACAATTATGGTCACATATCTCGTGATTGTACAAGTATGATGGATACTTACTTGAGAAAGAACATTGATATCATATATAAGAATGTTTGGAAAAGAAAAAAAGAATGGGTAAAGGAAGATAAAATGAATGAAGAACACTCAAAAGTCATACTCTCAAGATTGGTAATAGTACAAGATGAAGACAACTATACAGAGAAGGGGAAAGATGTCATTTATAGGAAGGTTTGGAGAATAAATGAAAAAAAATAAGAACAGGTGAATAAATAAGAGGTCCCAGATATCACAGGATTTGCAGTAGCGTGAGAAATAAAAGAAGAGTAGGTAAATAAAGAATGGGTCCAAGATATTCTCATTTCAGGAATTGTAGTGAAAAATAAATCCATGAGAAGAAAGAAAGAAGTCATAATTCAGAGAGATGATGAGTTACATATGAAGAGGAATATTACTCTGCATTAGAGAGGTTATTTTTCTAAGCCACCCATCTTGGAGACTCCTAGGTAATATGAATATTGAACATGGGGAGTCAGTGTAGTAGCTAATATAGATCAAAGAACCATCTTTTGAGCAGTTTGAAGTATTTGTAGAGATAGATCTAGAGAGTTTATATAGCATAAGTACATAATTCCAGATTAATTAATTATGGAAGTAGTGTTCACACACAGGTGTTAGTTGGCAATTGCACAAGAAAAGTTTATGATTTTATTCAGGTAGAGATATATTTAGTACATATTGTTCTATACATTTAGAGTTTGGTTTGAAGTGGACATATTTGATATGTTATGATCAGTTGCAGCCATATAATACAGTGACAGATGGTTCAACATTGTGGATATTTGAGTAGCAGAGTTATGGAAAATTTGTGACATATGGACATAGATGGATTCGTGAGACATTTAGAAGGTACATAAAGCATGGGTCAAAGAAGATGCATAGTAGTGAAAGACATAGAATAATAGGTGAAGATGAATCATCAGTGGAAGCTATATCATCAGAAGAACATTTTTGAACAATATGGTCAAGTAAATATGACAAATAAATTAAGAAATCAAATTTTGAACACTTTTTATATATTTCAGAGAATTACTAGAGGAAGAACGAATGGAAAATTAGAGGCACTAGAAGTGAGGAAAGTAAACATATACATGTAGCCTTACATTGATATACATCTTGTAGGAAATTCAAGGGAAGATAAATCATCAAAGAAAAAGATCCATACAATAAGATCTGTAGCATGAAGACAAACATAGACATATTGATAGGGGGAGTTTCCTTATGTCAAATAAGGAAAGAAATAACAAAGGCATGGAAACAAAGAGAAATAATAGATGCATGAAGACGGGGGGAGAAACCCTAAGGAGAGATACCCTTTAACATTAATTTCAATGGGGGAGAGTGAGAAACATTGATGAGGAGAATTGGTCACAGGGGGAGCATCAATGTTTCCATGATTATTGGTGTTGCCATTAATGCCAAAGGGGGAGATTATTGGATAGTTGGTTTGGAAATTTGGTTTTCATTGATGTCAACCCTTAGAGATTGATGTCAACCTTTAGATATTGATGTCAACCCTTGGAGAGTTCCATAGATGATGGAAAGTTGATTGGCATTTTTATGATTGAGGTTGATGGTGATTTAGTTGGGTGCATTTGATGTAGTCTACATTTATCCCCGGAGTTGTGTTTATGGGACCTAAATTTGATTATGGAATGTGGAAAAGAAGGACAATGTAATTGTAGGGAATACTATAATAGATGGATAGTAAATGCCATGTTGTTTCTGATGATATGTGGTACGTCATGTGGTTCCTCACAGTTGAGGAGATATTAATTTGTGAAGTTGGAGGACCCTCAATAATATTCTAGAAACCCCTAGAAGGTCAACAAGAAGTCAATTATTCTAGAATATCCTAGAAAGCCATCAATAAGTTTTCTAGTCAAAGTGATTGAAACTAGGATTTAATTATGGGTAAAGTTATTGAAATAAGAAAATAATTTAAAATAAAATTAGTTGCAACAAGAAGTTATGAGTTTACTAATTATGTGTAAAGTAGTTGCAAAAATAAAGTGGGTTATCCCTAGAAGAGGGAAGATGGGTAAAACAATTAGAAGATGGCCCTGGAAGGAAGGAACTTGGAAAGTATAAATAATAGATCAAGAGACTCCCATTAGAACTTATTGAGCACATTGAATATCTATATTGTAACATGTTATGGGTAGGTATTGTTGACATATCTTTGTGAAGTGATCCAATACGAATTTGAAGTGACAGGTATGAGGTAATGAAGTCTGAAGGAGAGAATGTTTTAAGGTGCAGAGAATGTGACTATTCCAAGTTTTCTGAGTTTGTCCATTAGTTGAATAAGGACAAGTTGCATACATCTACGGGACATAGAAATAGAGAAGCATGGAAATTTGTTAGCTTTAGAGTGATAGGGTTGCGTATAGGAAATATCTGAGTTGAAGAAGGGAAAGTCGCGGACATATGAAGGTTAGAAAGGAATAAAGTGTGGAAATCCATGAGAATTATAAGAGGAAAGAGAGGATCTGTGAAGAGATCAGTGAAAGGGTTTGAATATATTCTCGTACCAATTTGGTAATGGCCAGAAAGGTATGTTTGTCCGAGATCTTATGCAAAAATATTTCTAGAGAGTTAAAAGGTATGTTATATGATTGGTTGAGGGTGTATCTTTGTGAAGTTGTGGAGCATGCTTGAGGCATGTTTTAGTGAGTCTTGGTAGATTCCTCTTGGATGTATGGAACTTTTTGTAGAGTATTATTTGAGGAAGATCTGTTCAGGCACATTGCTGGTGCATATCTAGGTTATATTGGTATATCTTATGGTGCATTATCAAAGGAATTTGTTGGTAATATTGGTATATGTTTAGTATATTTTTAGTACATGTTTGGTACATGAATAGAGGGATGTTTTTGGTGATGTTGGGAATATGGTTTGAGATATTGTCTCAATGATATGTGATCTTGGTGATTATATCATATTTGTTTGATGTATGTCTTGATGATGATTGTGAGTTTTTTTAGTTAATGCACATTTTGGTTATATGGTGCATATGGTTGAGGATCGTGTTTGGTTATTGATCTATGTGATTATATATGGTTTCATTGATGCAATTGATGTGTCAGGTTGTCGAGATAGGTTGATATGATATGTTTTTGAGACAGGTTGATGTGGCAGGTTGTTGTGACAAATTGATGTGGCAGGTTGATGTGACAGGTTGACAGTGACAGGTTGTTTGATTCAGTGGTAGTGATAGGTTGTCCACATTTATATTTCAAGGTGGTTGGACATGTCAAGAAAAGGGTGTTGTAGCCTCCTTATGGTTAGTGTCAGAGAATCAGGGAGTTGGAGATTCCTTCAGGTAGGAGCCTATAAACTAAGGGGTTGGAGCCTCCTTCCAATTGTAGCTGGTAAATCAAGGAGTTGGAGCTTCCTTCAGGATGGAGCCTAAGAATTACGGGGTTGGAGCCTCCTTCTAGTTGTATTTGGAAAAAAAGGAAGTTGGTGCTTCCTATGAATTTATTTCTTCTGATATATAAGAAAAACATCTTATGTTTTTCTCCCATTTGGGTTTCCATGTAAATTATGGTGTACTGTGTATTTGTGGATGTTTATCTATGGTTGTTTATTATGCACTAATGCATGATATTGTTTATGATGCAATAATGTATTGAATGCATAAATGATAAACCATTGAACATTGTTGATAAAGTTAAAGAATAAACATTGTGATTAAATGTGGTAATAAGTTCCCATATTGATCCACCCCCCCTCTCAGTATTCCAACAACTGCTACATATTACTTAAATAGATGGGTCAAGGTAGAGCTAGTCAAAGATTGCAACACAGAGACAGTTGCACGATTTTGTTTTTTAAATGTAGTTACAAGGTTTGGATGCTCAAGGATACTTATGAGTGATCATGTAACTTATTTTTTGAATAAGACAAATGCATCTTTGAGAGTGGAGTTTTACATTCATCATAAGAAGAACACACTATACCATCCTCAGGAAAATGGAACAATAGAAGCATTCAATAAGATCCTAGAACATGCATTGATGAAGGTATGCAATGTAAGCCAAGATGACTAGGACTTAAGGATTCTAGTAGTATTATGGGCATATAGGACTACAATTAAGAAGTGGACGGGATAAACCCCTTTCAAACTAGTGTATGGTCAAGAAGTTTTTATGCCTATGGAATTCATAGTACTGAGTCTAGGCATTGTCACGTTGATAGAACTTACATATTTTGGTGCAGTGGAGAAGAGACTGTAAGAACTAATTGAACTAGAAGAATATATTTTTGTCACAGGTTTTCATCAGCAGTTCTAGAACGAATGTGGGAAATATTAACATGAAAAGCATATCAAGCATAAGATGTTCCATAAGGGAGACTTAGTTTTTCTTTATGAAAACACCTTAGGAAGTTTTTTCAGCACCCTAGGAAGTTTCAAATGCATTGGCTAGGTCCATATGTGATCATATTTGTGACAGAAGGAGGTATTATTTAGTTGGAAAAACTGAATGGGGAAGTTGTGGAAGGACTGATTAATGATAATCAATTGAAACTATATAGGGATAGCCCTTCTTTCATGCACTAGTCCGAGCGCAGAGTATGTGTACCATAATACTTGTATAATAGTGTATTATAAATAAAAAGAAAAATACAAAAAGTAATAAAATATGTTGAGATAATAAAAGAAAGGTTGATTTTAAGCATAAAGGTATTGTTCAAATAGTTATACTAGTAAGAAGTTAAATTAGATATGGTAAAAAAAAATTAGTAAAGAGGATGGAATCGTGCACAGGAAGGAGAATTAGATTGCAATAAATATATGTGAAGAAGTCTAGAAAATAATATAAGAACACACATGATATGATATGCATTAAAGAGAGAACATGACGACGATGTAGTGGCATCGTGTAGTCATAAATGAAAAATGGAAAGAGAATTTTGATAGGATGGAAAATCTAATGCATGATCGGCCGAAGGATACAAATTTAATAAAGTGTTAAGGTGTGAATTGAATGCAAAGGAAAGTGGATTAGACTGCAAGTTCAGGATCGAACAAGAATAGAAATAACTAGTGATAGGTGATAAAAGAAGTTGAAGGGTCAACAGAAAGAAGTTATTTTCATTTGAGTTTTCATAGAGAGGATGATGCAGGACCATCGCTCCACCTCAGCAATGCACCAAGATTCTAGCACATTAGCTCGCATTTCAGAGAGGGAGAGGCACCAACACTCACATTTTTAAATTTGAAATATAATCCTATACGGATTCATGTTGTAAGATTGAGTGAAAACCAATCCATATCTATGAACAGACAGAAGATAAGGTCACCTTTAATGGCTGATAGGTTGATGGCTCTAGGTTCAATTCAGACTAGATGGCCATTTATGATAATTCAATGTAATAGTTGAGGTTAGGTGAAGAGGACAAGCTCGTAGAGCCCTATTTGTAGAGAAGTCTGGGTAGAAGATCTTAGAGGGTCTTAGAAGAAGAAATCATAATAGAGTTAGGATAGGATATCTTGAGATAACTGGGACTCTATTAAAGTCTAGTTTTTGTAAAACATCTGTATAGACACACATAGATAATAGAAAAGCAGTTTTTCTTGCATATAATGTGTTTATGTATTTGTGTTGATTGTTATGATTTCATATGTTGTTCATATTTTGAATGCGTGAATTGGTGAAGTATTGAATAAGTTTCAATTGTTTCTCATCTTTGAGTTCTCATGTGCAAGGAGTGCATAGAATTAGAAAAGGGTGCATTGATAGAGGTGAGTTAACCTCAGGGAAGCTTAGGAGAAATAATGTTGAACTTTCACCAAACGAGTGCAAGGAGTGCACAGAAGGAAGAACTTTGTGTTGATTTTGGGAAGAAACAGAGTTATTGAACACTCTATAAGGAGGATCTTTGCAAGGTGTGCATAAAGCAAGGAGACTTCCAGGAGGGCGAGAAGAATTGCTTTTCAAGAAATCCTTTGGATCCGAGTTTGTCAAAATACCAGAAATGCAAGGAGTGCATGGGAGATAGAAATCTTTGAGGAGATCAAGCTCAAAAGGGATAAATAAAGGAGTGTGTGAGTGACGTACTTATTATAAGTCCTAAATATTAGAAGAGATAACACTTTCAAGCATGTAAGAGAGATCCAAGATAGTCAGGTTCACAAGAGAATGTTCAAAGGTCGAAGCCTTTGAACATTGACAAAATCTTCCAAGGCGGAAGAAAGGTAAATATCAGGAGGAGGAGCGACAACAACCATCAGATTGGGTGTAGAGAGGAGCCTGGACTATTAGATGTATGTCCAGCGAATAGAGGAAGTGCAGAGGAGAAGAACACATCCCATCCATTGGATAAAAGTGCAGAGGATCAACAATCATTGGATTCATATGGAGGTGCATGAGCCTTAACACTATGCACACATAGGAGAGTGGACTCAAAAAAGTCTCGAAGTCATGAAGTCATTTGGGACTGTCCATCATCTAGGAGGATGCATGGAGAAAATCCATCCATTTCGGGTGAAGGCGCTTCAGGAGGAATGAGTGCCCAAAAGTTTGAAACTTTCGAAGCCCAAAGAGTCAAAGAGATGAAGGGAATATGAACCATCAGATTCAGAGGGACATGCATCGATGAATCATAATATCAAGAGAAATATGGGGGATGGAGTTTTGAAACACCTGAACCGATAATAGCCAAAGAGGCGAGGTTCATTGAACTGCAAGGGGACAGTTGTCAGCAAAACTGAGTCTCCAAGTGAAATCACTCTGGGAGAAGTGAGTGCATAGGAGTTTGATACTCCTGAAGCCTGAAGCGTCAGAGAGACGAAGAGCCAAAGTGCCAGAGAGTTGAAGACCCGAAGACTCGAAGAGAATCTGGACTGTCAGATCTAGAAAGGGGCACGTGGATAAAGATTGTGAATTTTGGGTGAAGTCACTCCGGGAGAACGCGAAGGAGAAGGGTTTGAAACCGTCGAAGCCCAAACAACCGAAGCGAATGATAGCCATTGATATGGGTTGGATAGGTATCACCATATCGTGAACTTTGGAGGATCGTGCTTCGGGGTTTTTGTGAAGTAGTGTTTCGAAATATCCCAAAGTACCGAAGGCCAAAGTTTTTAAGGGTCAATGATCCCAAAGGAAGGAATGTGGATCATTTATCAGTGAAGGGATGCATGGAGGACATAGACTCATTTTGTTGGATAACCATTGGATCAGGAAGGATAGGTGTTAGAGGATCCAACACTCTGGAAGGATTCACACTAGAGATTTGCATTTGTTGAAATTTGAGAACGTTGAAGGCTGAAGTCCCAGAAACGAAGAGAGTCGTCAATGTGAAGGTGGACATGCGGAGCTAGATCCAGAACTCTGGAGGAAAGTGGAGGAGGAAAAGGTCCGAAGACACTGAGAAGATATCGATCGTCAATCAAGGAAGGAGTCAGAGGGACATTGATCTAGTTGAGGAAGAAAAAGTCCCAAAGTGAGAGCACAACCATTGATTGGGGAGGATACATGTTGGCAGATATTCCACTCTGGAAGATAACCAGTCAATAGTGGCAAGAAATTTAGGATTGATTTTCCCAAAGGCCAGATTCACGGAGGGGATCCTGGCCGTAGATTCAGGGAGATAGGTGTCAACAAATCTTCCACCCCAGAAGATTATCATACATGGTGATAGATCACAAAGATCTGATTGGAGAATTGGCTAGGGACAGGTAAAGATTCGATAACAATCGTTGATCGAGAAGTAGCACAAGAGGTTGGAGATCGACAAAGGGGAGGAATTGTAGGGTCGAGGCATGCTCAGAAGATAATATTTCTTGAGCAGATCATCAATTTCAACCACTGTCTCGAAGAAGGGATATGTGGCGGCTAGAGGTGAATTGAGGGGCAAAAAGAAGGTTGGTCTAAAACCACTCTTTCCCATTCCCGTAATCACATATTTCTGCAAGGTCATAGCCCGGGGGAATATGTAGGGAGGGGCTAGTGAAAAGGAGCTAGCGCTCGCACAATAAAGAGCACCCAAAGCGCGTAGACAAAGGGTGTGGGTACCACAGAACCTACACACAGAAAGAAAAGGGGCATGTGTATATTTGTCCTGGGTTTGATTAGGATCTTGAAGAGTTGATCCAACTCAGTAGAAGGAAAGATCCAATGATCAGGAGGTCAGAGAACCCATGGAGGGTAGGGGGGTTGCATCAGGTGGTATGAGAGCACATAATTGATTTATGTAGGCAAAGGGGATAATATGATGACATAGAGCAGTATCAAAAGGATGAATTTTTGATACCGACAACAAACAAGAAAGAAGTGAAAGGAAGGCATGGTATTGATGCTCTGTGAGAAGGTTGTTGCATGGACGTAGCAACAAAAATTTAAATAGTCAGATGATCTATGAGGGAAGATGGATATGCTCTTGGATGAAGAGTGGTCCATAGAATTTCTAGGAGGGTAGGTATAAGGTGGAAATGGCTACTAAATGCCATGGATGTGGTCGAAGAGAAGACCACAAGAAGCAAAGATATCCAGAGATGAATCTGGAGATTAATGAGATAAGAGAAAGGATGGAACAACTGAAATTAAAAATGCATCAAGATGAAAAAGAGCATTTGGTGTATGAGTGGCCCATGAAGAAGAAGGTGAAGTGGTCAGTCAAGAGATTTTTGGCCAAAGGACAACAACAATTGTTAAAGAGGTGGTTGAGGCATGATGAAGACCTCAGTGACTCAGAGGAGGAACTGATTCACATCTGTGAACTAGAGACTGAGAAAAATATTAGTGATGAGGAGGAGAAGAGATCAGATGAAGATCTCATAGACTTCCAGGTGAGAAGAAATGAAATTTCAAGTTGCCAGGTGGGAAATAGAAAGAGATTAGTGGAAGGTATTGTATACTGCCAGAGGAGAAGTGTTGAAAGTTCAAATTGCTAGATGGGTAATGAGATGGGATCAATTGATCTCATAGACTGCCAGGTGGGCAGAGGGAAAGAAATGAAAATGTATGAAAGTCTCAAGAACTCATGTTAGCAAGGAGTGTTGATGGGTAAATATTCATGTGGGTTTGCAGACCATGTGAATGATGATGAGAATTTAAATACTCTCACCATCCAGGAGGAGGATCAGAGGAGCATTCTGATCATTGGGGGAATTTGGATATTCCTACTAGATAGCCCAGTTGAGGCCAGATTATGTGTTGCATATGAAACAATAGAATAAGGACAGCCAACGATGATTATCATGGTGAAGGAGAAGATATCAGAAATTTACCAAGGAGAAGAGGAAGAAATGGAGAAAACATTGATGTCTACCCCAGCAAAAGGAGAAGAGAATTCAACCGAATTGCTCAAAAGTTTCAGCCAGGAAGCTAAATAGGAGATGACTATAGGATTGGAGCCTGTAGAAGAAGAGGAAGCAAACAACATGGAATATGTTGGTCTATATGCAAAACTGGAAGCCCTAGAGAGGAGGGTAAGGGTGCAAAGCTTGCACATCCAACAAGTCAAGTTGGAAGCAGATGGAGAAGCATACCATCTAGAGGAACGGTTGGAGGGCGTTCGAGATATGCCAACATGAGAGGAACTAACATAAGATAATTTGTCAGAGGAAGAATTTAAGAAACAACTTAATGATGAGACTGCGAAATTCAAGTTTGCAGCAGAGTGGCAACTCAGTGCCGCAAGGGGGAGTAAATATAGCATGGGAGATAGAATAGGTCTACCCACTAATAAGTATGGAAAGGAGAAGGCAGTGCAGTAGAGAAGACTACATAAGAAGATCCAACCACTGGAGTATATGGATAGAGTGATAGAGAAGATTAGGAAGCTGATGTTGAGGTCATAAGAAGTAGTCAACAAAGGAGATATGAACAAGGGAGATCCTGCAGCAGCAACAAGGATGAAGGAGAAGAAGAAGAAACAACAACAACAACCACAACAACAAAGCAAAGGAGCAAGGGGAAAACTCCAAGAAAGAGTTTGGGATTCAGGAGTTTTTTTACACTCGAGAAAAGGAACTCATGAGAAAGAGCTCATGATTTTCCCTGCAGAGAAGTATGATGCAGGAGCATCGCTCCACCTCAGCAACGCACCAACATTTCAACACATCAACGTGCATTTTAGAGAGGGAGAGGCACCAACCCTCCCATTTTTAAATTTGAAATATAATCCTATAAAAATTGATGTTGTAAGCTTGAGTAAAAACCAAGCCATATCTCTGAACAGACAGAATATAAGGTCACCTTTAATGGCTGACAGGTTGATGGCTCTAGGTTCAATTCAGACTAGATGGCCATTTATGAAAATGCAATGTAATAGTTGAGGTTAGGTGAAGAGGACAAGCTCATAGAGCCCTCTTTTGAAAAGAAGAGAGAGAGAAAGAGATCTTTGTCAAGAAGTCTGGGTAGAAGATCTTAGAGGGTATTAGAAGCAGAAATCAAAATAGAGTTAGGATAGGAGAGCTCGAGAGAAGTGGGACTCTGTTAAAGTCTAGTTTTTGTAAAACATTTGTATAGACACACAGACATAATAGAAAAGATTTTTTTCCTGCATACAATGTTTTTATGTATTTGTGTTGATTGTTATGCTTTCATATGTTGTTCATATTTTGAATGAGTGAATTAGTGAAGTATTGAATAAGTTTCAACTTTTTCTCGTCTTTGAGTTCTCAAGTGCAAGGAGTGCACATAGTCCATAAAGGGTGCATTGACAGAGGTGAGTTAACCTCAGGGAATCTTAGGAGAGATATCGTTGAACTTTCACCAACCAAATGCAAGGAGTGCATAGAATGAATAAATTTGTGTTGATTTTGGGAAGAAACAGAGTTACTGAATACTCTGTAAGGAGGAGCTCTACAAGGTGTGCATCAAGAAAGGATAATGCCAGGGGGACGAGAAGAATTTCTTTTCAATAAATCCTTCTGATTCGAGTTTGACGAAATCCCAGAAACGCAAGGAGTGTGTGGGAGATCGAAATATTTGAGGAGATCAATCTCAGAAGGGATAACACAAGGAGTGTGTGAGTGACAGAATTATTCTAAGTCCTAAATCTCAAAAGAGATAACGCTTCCAAGAGTGTAGGCGAGACCCAATATAGTCAGGTTCGCAAGAGAAAGTTCAAATATCGAAGCCTTTGAACATCGAAAAAATATTCCAAGGCACAAGAAAGGTAAATCTAAGGAGGAGGAGTGACATCAACCATCAAATCAGGTGTAGAGAGGAGCCTGCACCATTATATCTATGCCCAACAAATAGAGGAAGCGCAGAGGAGAAGAACAGATCCCATCTATTGGATAGAAGCGCAGAGGATCAATCATTGGATATGGATGGAGGTGCACAAGCCTTAACACTGTGCACACAGAGGAGAGTGGACTCACAAAATTCTCGAAGTCTCGAGGTCATTTGGTACTATCCATCACTTAGGAGGATGCATGGAAAAAATCCATCCATTTTGAATGAAGACGCTTCGGGAGGAATGAGCACCTAGAAGTTTGAAACTTACAAAGACCAAAGAGATGAAGAGATGAATGGAATCTAAACCATCCGATTCGGAGGGACATGCGTCGACGAATCGTAAGATCAAGAGAAATATGGGGGATGGAGTGTTGAAACACTCGGACCCCAAATAGACGAAGAGCTGAGGTTTTTTTATCTGTGAGGGGACAATTGTCAGCATAGCTGAGTCTTTGAGTGAAAGCACTTTGGAAGAAGTGAGTGCATAGGAGTTTGAGACTCTAGAATCCTGAAGCACTAGAGAGCCCAAGAGTCGGAGAGTTGGAGACCCGAAGACCCGAAGAGAATCTGGACCATTAGATCCAGAAAGGGGCACGTGGAGAAAGATCATGAATTTCGGTTGAATTCAGTCCGAAAGAACGTGAAGGAGAAGGGTTTGAAACCTCTGAAGCCCAAATAGTCGAAGCAGATGATAGTCATTGATCTGGGTTGGACAGTTGTCACCAGAGCCAATAGTAGTACCAATACAGGAAGAGACTCTAGGAGCATCTATGTTAGAGTCAAGTTTGGACATTTTTTCTAAGGATTACATACCACTTAGAAATATGATAATGAAGCCAGTCAAGTTACAGAAGGAAATGAAGTATGAGCTCATGGAGCCAGAAATTCCATCAGGGTTCATAGTTGAAGAAGATATGTTAGATGCAATACCGAATTTGAATTTTTCATATCACAACCTATCACATGAGAAGAATTTCCCATATTTATCACTGAGGAAATATCTGAAGACATTTATCTTCCCAGTGATATCATTTATTAGGGTTGATCCAAAGTCTTGGGAAGAAGTATTTGAGAAATCAAGTATTTTGAACTTGTTAGATATATCACACTTTGGTAGGAGCGTTGAGATCAATGCTTGTGTTAATATGTTGTTAAGTTGCATCCATGGAGGATACCTATAGCTGTAAATATACATGTCCATAGATACAAAGTTGATTACGTAGATAACAGGGTTTCCAACGACAGGGGAGGACCCATCACCACTTTGTACACATAAGCTTAACAATAAATCTTTGTTGGAGAGGATGAAAGAGAAGTTTTGATACATTTAGAGGAGCACATGAGATTGATGTAGAAAGTATCAATGAAGAGTGCATTAAGTTTTCAATGCAAGCCTTGGCTTGAAAATTGTTGAGGAAGTGTTGTAGAGATCAAGTACCGACAGGTGCAGTACTAGTGGTAGAGAAGTGTGTAGAAGGCTACACATGAACTGGGAAACATTGTTAGTCACCAGTTATTGATAGATTGCAAGGAATCTCAAGACAAAGGTATGGAATTTCATTACACATGGTTTTTGATACTGATAGCATTAGTGTCTTGGAGGGATCTAGAAGACTCACAGTTTCTGTCAGCAATGAATAAACCCTCTTTGGAAGCAATATACACTAACTTGTGGCATATTGCACATAAGGAGAGACAACTCGATAACAATATTTATTTCTACATCTATAAGGAGGTAATTTGAGAGCCCATACATAATACACCATGCATATTACCATAGGTTGTAGAATCATACAAGGAAATTGCACAATTTAAGGTTGGGGGCCAACACATGTACATTCAAGCGAAGAAGGACCCAACTTAGGAATGGTTTCCCATGAGATATAGGGTGATTGAAGAAGAAATGGGACATATCATGGAAGATTGGGACACTAAATGGAAGATCCCACCGACAGAAACAAAGCATATAGAGACACAACACCTAGATGTAGAAGAAATAAAAGATGATTAAGAAGAAGAATAAGTATAGGGAAAACAAGGAAATGGAATATGCAACATACAAAAGATTGTACTGTGCCCAAGAGAGAAGAGGAAAGACACAGACAAGGGGAAAGAGGTTCAACAACGCAAGAAGAGGAAATTTGTAATGGAAACTGACATTCAAGCACTAACAAATGATGACTTAGAAAATATTGTGGATCAAGTCAAAGAGGTTACTGATGAGGATTTTGAGCGAGCAACACAGAAGAAAGAAGAAATGCACTCGGATGTGCAAGAAAATATTATCGCACTACAATAGATTTTGGAGACAATAAGGATAGTGATAGTTAGAATAGGTGAATAAAAGAAGATGGTGAGTACGACACATATGAAAGAGGTTTAACCAATGACATCCCACCCATATGTATCATTAAGAGAGTGTCAGGTAATGAAGATAACAATGGGAGCTTTAGAGTTCCCTACGACAAAGTTGAAGGAGAAAGAAAAGAGACTTAGTCATATTGACTTAGTGTAGTATTAGTACCACATAGAAGTATTACATAGATTTCACATGAGCGCTATGTAGGAAACTCAAGTGCACACAATTTCAAAGTCAATGGATCTAAATAAGGTAGATTCAGATAAGGATGTGTTATAGGAAGAATGTGAGAAACTTATGCAATAGAGGGATGAGGATGCACAAAAGACAAAAATATTGAAATACGTGGTACAGGGGGTCTATAGTAACATTCCAGAAGTGTTTATGGAGGAAAAATATCCTTAAGAAGAACAATTCATGAATATCAGAGAAGCCTTTCATGGATTTCACATAAATATTAATGAATTGGAAGTGCAACGATCACCGAGTATGCCATCAGACAAAATAAATCAGAGAGAGAAGAAAGTGACAATGATAGTAGAAAGCATCAAGAGTTTGGAGGAGGAATGTGACAAATTGTATGATGAAAGCACACAAGTGACGACGCAACTGATAGAAGATACAAAGTTGCAATTAATCAGGAAGAAGTTGCAGGATATGCAGGATAAGGCGAAAAATTTCAAGGAAACCATGGGCAGTCTACCATTGGAAGAAAAGATGAATGTATTATCACATATTACTATATGGGGTGTTTTCCCCACTAAATGTAGCCTTTTGGTGGCAAAAGGCGAAGAAAGGGGCTAAAAACCCACTAACTGATGCTTATCCTAAGTTCGTTGGAGTTGATGTGACCGTTTGGCATGTTGAGCTAAGAGGCACATGGATCTGGGTGGCTGAGATCTGTGCACTCCAGATCGATGATCAACGGCCATATCGGGGCCTCAACATGTGAGGTTTTTAAAAATTGTAGAGAGGGCCAGGGAAAGAAATAATGGTTTTTAAACCACTATGTGTCAGCCAAAGGCACGCATTGGGCCCAAAAGCAGGGAGGTTTCAAACCGCTTTTTGTAGTCCCGATATGCGCATGTGCCTATTATGTCTTATCCTGAGTTGACAAGTGGCCCCTCCTTTATCACTTTCTTCCCCTCCACCTATATTTCACTCACCATCCCCCTTGTTCCTATCCTCCTCTCACCTCCTACCACCTGTGCCACCTCTCCCCACATATTCTCCATCCCAGTTCACCTCAACTCTCACTTGAGTGGTCCCTGCACTATCCATATGGCCATCACACAACCCAATAGCCTGCCCATCATGCCACTGTCCCACTAGATCCTCATCCACATCCACGAATGCCTGGTCATCCCTATAGGCATCCAACTTATCTCCATATGGAAAATTGCATAGGCCGCCACATCCGTAGGTAAAAAGTTGACTTAGGTCTTCACATCCCAATGAAGCAGTTATTGACGTTAGTGGGTGGTAGTTGAGCATCGTTTTGGCCATAAATAGAAACCAGAAAAAAGGATTATCATCTCGTTAGTAGGTCTATTCTGAGGCTTGTTTGCATATGACCAAGGTGCACATCTGGACAGAGACTACGTGCACAGTTTGATAGGAAACATGCGGACATAATGCCTTTAATGAAGCTACTCGGATGTGCTACTATGTTTTTTTTTTTAGTATAAATACTCAGTTTTTGTATTTTGTAAAGGTCGATGGTCGATCTAGGCTCTTGTATTGTAAATTTTTGATGAAGCATTGGTTCCTCTGGTTATGTATCTATATTTGAGATTTCTTGTTTAATGAAAGTCAACTTCTTTCCATCTCTCTATAAAAATTGTGTTAAGACACTTGAAATTGGAGGATCTAGTCAAGGGTTGTGATGTTGTTGTGATGTAGGTTTGATAACTGCAATATTTTCACCAATTTTAATCAAATTTCTGTGTTATCTTTTCACCTCTTATGTTGAATAGCTCGGGCATGGAGGATCCATTCGAGTTGTTATAGTAGCATTGTGACGTAGGTTTGATCATCGTGTTGTTGTAACTGTGTCATTGAGACATATATTAGTGTCTGAAGCTTTGGGTTCAAGAGGATCTCATTCTTGGAGCTTTTCTTCCTTAGGCTACTAGAAGACCAGATTCCATAGCAGGCCCTTACATCCTCACCAATTATTCCCCCTACTCACCCTTTTACTACGACTTACTGACAGAAGTTAGATCAAGACATCACTTACCTATGCATTGCATGGTCCAAGATTCCAAGTTAAAGCGATATTCTCTTGAGTATGCTCCCATTTTACCACCTTTATTTATTCATTATGACATACAAAACTGATGGGTACTGGGCTTACCTCTGCCAATCTAGAGGTGACTTCTAGTGATAACATTTATGGCATCATTGATGGGGAACGAATTGAAGACTTTTCCCTAAGATTGAATGACAATGAAGTTTTTGATTCTGAAGGTGCATCAGATATCAGAACCATTGAAGATTGCAGTTGCACCTGGAGACTCAATTGTGGCAACTCCACTATTTCCACTCAACTTTTTCAGTTGTGGCTTCCTTCAGGACACCTGAAGCCGACGTAGAGGAGTTTTCTTGAGAAAGTTTTAGCAACTTCTTTCTCATCTTCATAAGTTCCTTGGTAGAAAAAAGATGATCAGATCTAGTCTTTGATGGTGAACAAAGACCATACACATTCAAAGCTGCACATATTTCACCTAGAGAATCCATGCCTAAAGACCAAGGATGATTTTAAGGATGGAATTTTTTTTTTAAATGTAGAAACCTTGGCGAATCTTACTAATCCTTCATATGCCAACTATAAATCTTTGGCGATATTTTTGTAAAAATATTCAAATTTATAAGGCTTTTATATAGTTTTTATAAAATTTTGGCAATTTTTAAGGTAAAATAATTGTATCCTATAGAATTTGGGTGAATCATTTTTAAAATAGCGAATCTTGTTTTTGGAAAAACCATGGAAAATTAGCCCATGACCGAAATTTAGCCCCTAAAATCATGCATGCTAAAGACTCCACTGGCAACTCCACTAGCTTGAAATGAAAGAAACTTCACCTCCGAGGTATGCCTTCTGTGTTTTTTAGAAAATAGTTGGTTTCCCAAATCCACTACCTGATAGAGATGAATGGGAAGATATCCTCCCTGAATTTCAAGCAAAAATTTGGGAGGTACCAGCTAAGCATTTACTGGACTTTCATGAAGTTATTCATCAACTTAATATCATGCATGAAGATGTCTAGATTAATATTTTTGGATATTCATTAGGGGGGGATGCTCTTGATTGGTGCCAATCTCTTCCCACTGCAAGCATCAATTCTTTGACAGGTTTTCATAAAGCTTTCAATTCATTTTGTAAGGATTATTTTCCATCTGAGAATCTTTATGAAATTTGCTGAGATGAATATTATTTGTTTCATGAAGCCTTTGATGGTCCTGAAGACCATGTTTGTGATGAATCTTTTACTGTAGAAGAAAGCATTTGCTATGAAAATATAGAGGTGTTGAATGATACTAATTATGTTAGCCCTTGCACAGAAACATCTAACATCATTTTAGATACATCTGTACTTTTAGATGTTCATAAAGATCAACATGCCTCTTGTGAAAATTCTGAGTTTATAGAGCAGATGTTGTCTATAGTAGATAGCTCTCATGGATATGGGGTTGAAGCAAATGTTCCTAGTAGCCCTTCTTATGATGAAGAATACCTTCCAATTTTTAAAGAAGAGATGGTTGTGGAGGAGGATTCTTCTCTTTTCCTTCAAGAGGTTTCCCATGATATATTTTTACCTAGGATTAAAGAGAAAAATCATATGTATGAAAAACCAGAAGAAACGGTTACTGTTGTCTCTGAAATGAATATTTTTAAGAGTTATATTCTTGATGGGATCACTATTTTGGAGGTTGATCATAGATATGAAGGGAAACCTTTTTTTGATGAATATTCTAATGATGATGAGAAACAATCTTATCCTACATTTGATAACTATGAAGACACTGAACAACATGACAAAAAGAAAATCTTTCCCATGGTCCCTATTTATGATGATTATTAATCTGATCCTTAGGAGAGAAATAGAGAAGAAGAGGAGGAGCCAAAGATGCAGTTCACAGAATGCTCAGAGCCTGTAAGTGAGAAACCATCATATGAAATTAGTCAGCCTGCATCAACCTCTTATTATCCTAAGCTTTCCATAGATATCCAACCATATGTGAGCAACTACCAAACAGAACATGCTTTCTGTCACTTATTCTATGAGCCAGTCAAGGAGTACATGGAGTTGCAGTTCCTCCAAATTTTGAATCCTCTCAGCTTCATCTCATTTTCATCATTCGAAGGAAAGATGAAGGATGTAACCATTATGATGTTGCAGTTGCATCATATGTTATCAATCATTGACAAAACCAAGGGACTTCTAGCTATATAGTTACTTGAATGGCTATAGTGGAAGTTTGCTTTCACCTAGCATTTTATAAAATTTTCAGTTAGTTTAGGATTGTACATAAATAAGCTCCTTTTGGAGCCCATGTGTTTGTTTTCATTTTAGTAGAGTAGTGTACAAATTTCCCTGTTTTCTTTTGTGAATATTTTGAGCATGACTCCATAAACCAACAGCTAAGGCACTGGAATTATGCGTTATTGATAGCTCGCAGAGAGCATGCCATCCCCTTTGGAGCCAAATGTTATCACATATTACTATATGGGGTGTTTTTCCCACTAAATGTATCCTTTGGGTGGAAAAGGGCGAAGAAAGGGGCTAAAAACCCACTAAATGGTGCTTATCCTAAGTCTGTCACAGTTGATATGACCATTTGGCATGCTGAGCTAAGAGGCACATGGATTTGGATGAATGAGATCTGTGCACTCCAGATCGATGGTCGGCGGCCATATTGGGGCCTCAACATGCGAGGTTGTTAAAAATTGTAGGGCGGGCCGGGGAAAACAACCATGGTTTTTAAGGTGCTACGTGTCAGCCAAAGCCACACATCGGGCCCAAAAGTGGGGAGGTTTCAAACCACTTTTTCGTAGTCCCAATATGTGCATGTGACTATTATGTCCTATCCCGAGTTGAGAAGTGGCCCCTCCTTTATCACTTTTTCCCCCTCCACCTGTCT
Organism: Picea engelmannii; assembly: GCA_009831015.1. Lineage (NCBI taxonomy): Eukaryota > Viridiplantae > Streptophyta > Pinopsida > Pinales > Pinaceae > Picea > Picea engelmannii. The sequence goes on from ML795836.1 coordinate 190,102, forward strand.
TTCACTCACCATCCCACCTGTGCCTATCCTCATCTCAACTCCTACAACCTCACCCCACATCATCTCCATCCCAGTCTACGTTATCTCCTACTCGAGTGGTCCCTGCATTGTCCATATGGCCATCACACAACCCAGTAGCTTGCCCATCATGCCATTATCCTGCCAGATCCTTGTTCACATCCATGACTAACCGGTCATCCTTGCAGGCATCCAGCTCAACTCTAGATGAAAAATTATAGAGGCCACCACATTCGTGGGTACAAAGTTGACTCAGGTCTTCAAATCCCAATGAAGCAGTTATTGAGGTTGGTGGGTGGTGGTTGAGCATCGTTTTGGCCATAAATAGAAAGTGAAGAAAAGGAATGTCAGCTTGTCAGGAGGTTTGTTATGAGTCTTGTTTGCATATGACCAAGGTGCACGACTGGATAGAGACTACGTGCAAAGTCTGACAGGAAACATGCAGATGTAATGCCTTCAATGTGGCTACTCGGATGTGCTTCCGTGTTTTTGTTTTGAGTATAAATACTCAGTTTTTGTATTTTGTAAATGTCGATGGCTGAGCTAGGATATCTTATTGTAAAGTTTTGATGAAGCATTGGTTCCTCTGGTTATGTATCTGTATTTGAGACTTATTTTTTAATGAAATTCAACTTCTTTCCATCTCTCTGTAAATCCTATGTTAAGACACTTGGAATTGGAGGATCCAGTCGAGGGTTGGGATGTTGTTGTGATGTAAGTTTGATCACTGCAATATTTTCACCAGTTTTAATTAGTTTCTTGTGTTATATTTTCCCCTCTTATGCTGAGTATCTAAGGAATGGAGGATCCAGTCGAGATTTTACAGTATCATTGTGATGTAGGTTTGATCATTGTGTTGTTGTACCTATGTCATTTAGACATATCTTAGTTTTTGAAGGTTTGGGTCCAAGAGGATCTCATTCTTGAATCTTTTCTTCCTTAAGCTGCTAGAAGACTGGATGTCCATAGCAGGCCCTTACATCTCCTCACAATTTCTTCCCCCTACTCACCCTTTTATTCTGACTTACTGACTGAAGTTAGATCAAGAAATTACTTACCTATGCATTGCATGGTCTAGGATTCTGAGTTAAAGTGATATTCTCTTGGGTATGCACCCATTTTACCACCTTTTTTTATTCATTGTAACATATAAAACTGATGGGTACTGGGCTTACCTCTTCCACAATCCAGAGGTCACTTCTAGTGCTAACAAAATGAAATCATCGAAAATTGGCAGCTATACTTAGACATGATCCAATTGAGAGAAGAACAATAGGCTCATGCATAGAATATATAGATGATGTAAGAGGAAGTGTTCCAAGTAGAAGGAGAAATGGTAGTTGCACAAGGTGTCACGAAGAAAGAAGCAGAAGAGAGTGAAGAGAATATAAAGACTCACATTACAACAGAGATAGAAAATAAAATCGTGTAGCAGGAAACACAAGTCAAAGAAAAGGTAGTGACTACACGAGAAGCATTTCACAAGTTCATGGTGACATGGAAGCAGGCCTAAAGTGGCTCAGGATGATCCACAAGTGAGTGTTGGGGGCCTATTGGAGAAGGTCATTTTGGGACAAGTTTTGGGAATCAAACAGGAGTGGATCATGTGACAAGTCGGCTAAGGATCAATGTGCATGGGAGAAAGGAAGGAATGTAGTTCATTTTTAGGAGTCAATGAACGCAAAAGGAAAAAGCTAGTTAGGAGTAGTTAGAAATTTTGTCCACTTTGTAACGAGCTAAGCCCTAATGTAATACTATAAATGTGTAATGGGTTTTTGGGGTAGATTTTTTTGAATGGCCCATAAGTTGAATAGTTCATAAGTGGAGGGTTTTTCATGACTAAGATTTCATTATCATTGGTTAGTAGGATATGAGTACAAGCTTAGTCAAATATCAATGGAGAGGTGTGTGTGCACTACATCATAGAATGGTATGGAAAAGTTTGGGTTTTAATTTAATATTAATGTATGAGAACAGTGCACATGGTTGTAACGAAGAGTACAAATGAATAATATAAGAAGCTACTCATTGTGGACATAGCCCAATTGGGGTGAATGGCATTAAATTCCTATGTTCTGATGTGTTTTTTGTCATGATTTGTTTGTTTACTCTATGTATTGCGCACCTATGATAGATTTTTAATGGTTATGGGTCTGGTAACTGAGATAATGGTTTTGGATACATGTTGAATGGTGTTGGCCCTTGGTTATGGAAGTAAGAAAATATTAAGGTAGAAAAGATAGAATGTGAATTGCTTGAAAGACATAGTGACTGATACTCGGTCGAAGTGAGAAAAAGAGAAGAAAAGACGAAGTGAAGTAAGAGAAAGAAATTCATTGGATGAGGAGATTGAGGATGTCATATCAGCAAGGAAGATGGATTGTGGACAACTTAGAAAGTAGAGAAATGCACCAATAGATGCTTCGAGAGAACCACACGAGAAAGTAGGAAATACAGGCTGGCGAAGCCTTGAAAACGCGGGTCAAGTTGACCTAGGGTTTTAGACACCTATGGTTTTGGTATCTAGTGTTTTGGCACTTAGGTTTCGGACTAAGGTTGTCAGTGAGCTATTTTAATGTATAAATAAAGGTCAAGAGGACCTGGGATGTGTTCATTGTTGTTCGTTCTGAGTATGTTATGAGTGATTATTGGTGGGAGAGAGAGAAGCATTGAGAAGTGAGAGAAGCATGTGTTGCAATATATTCAGTTGGGTGTGAAGATCAACCCTCCAGCTAGGTGCACAGGGAAGGGAGAGAAGAGAGAAAGAGAGAAGATCTACTAGCTAAGAGCACAGATCGAACTGTATGCTTTCACCTAATATATTATAAAGTACAATTTTGTGTTTGTATCCCTAGGGCGAGGGTGAACCACGTATATCTTGGTGTTGTGTGTGATTTATGTTGTGTTATCTTGTTCATTGATATATTGTTATTGCATTATTGAGTTAGATATGAAAGATACATGTGCGAAGTAGGCCTAATTTAGTAACTGATATCTAGATGTTGTGTTGTTCTTGTAGTGGATCCACTTTGTATTCCCTCTAGTTGTAGACACCTGTGTCCTACAACCTCCTATAGCTACTTTGGGTGAGACTACATCTTCTTCACAGGTTTTTCCGAAAGGGCCAGTAGTTAGGGCTTGTTGGTGCACTTTTGGAGATGAAACCTAGGTCTTCCCTTGTGCCAACAAATGGTTTCGTTGCCACTATTGAAAAGATCACAGAGTTACTGCATGAATATCAGGACTTAATTCCAACCAAGTTCACTGATATGAAGGGCATTAAAGGGCCCATGGGAGAGATGAATATCACTTTGAAACCAAATGCAAGACTAGTCAAATAGAGACCCTATAGATTGAACCGTAAATATAAGGAGAAAGTGAACATTGAATTAGACAGAATGTTGGAAACAAGAATCATAGAACATGTTGAAGAATCAGAGTGGATTAGCCCTATGTTGGTGTAGTATAAGGAAATAGGAGAGATCAGGATCTGTGTAGATCTCAGGAATATGAATGATGCTTGTTTACATGACCGATTCCCTACACCATTTACTAATGAAGTGTTATATAATGTAGAAGGACAGGAGCTATATTCTTTTACAGATAGGTTTTCAGGATACCATCAGATCTAGATTGCCAAGGAATATTGCCATAACACCACATTTTCAACAGAATGGGGATCCTACCAGTATACAATGATGTTGTTTGGATTGAAGAATGCACCAACCATCTTTTCCAAGGTGGTGGTCAAAGAATTCAAGGAGTTTTTACATAAATTTATAGAAACATACTTTGATGATTGGACTGTTTTTAGCTTATTTCAAAATCATATTGAATTTTTAAGACTAATGTTGGATAAATGCAGGTAATGTCAGATTTCCTTAGCCTTAAAGAAGTGCATCTTTTTTTCACCCTTTGGAGTGCTACTAGGCGATATTGTGTGTAAGAAGGGATTATTGGTAGACCCATCTAAGATTTCCATTATAGTTGATTTTCCTCCTCTTACTTCAGTCAAAATGTTGCACACTGCTTTGGGACATACTGGATACTACAAGAAGTTCATTAAAGGTTACACATAGATCACATCACCCATGGAGAAGCTTTTGAAGAAATATTGTCAGTTTCATTGGACAGAAGAATGCCAGCAGAGCTTTGACACACTGAAACAAAAAATGGTTACTGTGCCTATTTTGGTTTTCCTAGATTGGAGAAAGGAATTTCATGTGCATTTCAATACATCCTATATTGCATTAGGAGTTATCTTAGCCCAACCAAGAGCTGGAGACATTTACCACCTGTTAGCCTTTGCTAGCAGGAAGCAATCAAAAACTGATATTAATTACACCACCACTGAGAGAGAAGAGTTATCCATGGGGTATGCACTGCAGAATTTTCACCACTACTTGTTGGGAGGACACTTTAAAATGTTTACTGATCACTCTGCACTAAAATACCTAGTCAACAAGCCAGTGTTGGGGGGAAGGATATGCAAATGGATTCTGTTATTTCAAGAATATGATTTTGAAATTGTGGTTAAGCCAGGGAGAATGAACAAAGGACTTGAGTAGTTGTCAAGGTTGGAACATGGAGAGGAACCTACCAGTTTGGAGGATACACTTCTAGATGCACAGTTGCTGGGCATTTGAAAGATTTATGATCACTTCATCAAGATATTCTAGTTCCTGTCAACAGGAATGGAACCTAGTGAATATACAATCACCTAGAAGAAACAACTGGTAGTGCGCGTTGCATACTTTTCAGTTATAGCTGGACAACTATATAATGTGGGACCTGATGAGGTCCTAAGGAGATGTGTTATGGAAGTAGAAAGAACACTAATTTTAGCAGAATCTCATGAAGGCATCGCAGGAGGACACTACGCAGGAAAATCAACAATGCAAAAGGTTCTTAGAGCTAGCCTCTGGTGGCCTACTTTATATAGAGATACTAAGGAATACTACAGAGCCTGCGATGTATGCCAAAGAGTTAGGAAACCATCCAGAAGAGATGAAATGCCACTAGCACCCCAAGTAACCTTACAAAAATTTGAGAAATGGGGCATTGATTTCGTGGGACCTATAAACCCACCAAGAAAGCACACAGGAGCAATGTACATAATCACTGTGAGAGAGTACATGACCAGATGGGACAAAGCCAAAGAAGTTAAATATTGTAGTGCAACTATAGTTTCACGCTTCATATTTGATGACATCATAACCAGGTTTGGATGCCCGAAGATCCTTATGAGCAATCAAGACACACATTTTATTAATAAGACCATTGAATTCTTGACTGAGGAAGTTGCAGTCCATCATCAGAAGAGCACACCATACCATCCACAAGAGAATGGGACAGTTGAAGCATTAAATAAGATCTTGGAGATAGCGCTGACAAAGATTTGTAGTGCGAACATGGATGATTAGGATTTAAGAGTACCAACAGTACTATGGGCCTATAGAACCACTTGCAAGAAGCTAACAATGAAGACCCCCTTTATGTTGGTTTATGGTCTAGAAGCAGTTGTCCCCATGGAATATTTGGTCCCTAAATTAAGAATCACAACCTTTATAGATATGGATGACATTGGCATTGTTCAAGAGAGTCTTTCACAGCTGGTCAAACTAGAAGAAGACATATTTAATGCAGGATTTCATTAGCATGTGTAGAAGGAAAGAGAAAAGGCCTACCATGACAGATACATCAAGAAGAAAACATTTAATCCAGGAGATTTTGTATTGGTATACGACAGAAAATTCATGAAGCATCCAGGGAAGTTCAAAGTACATTGGCTAGGGCCATACAAGATTGTCTATGTTACAGAAGGAGGATCTACACAGTTGAAGACTCTGAATGGAGAATGGAAGGAACGTTTGGTGAATGAGAGTTGGTTGAAACTGTACTATGACAACTAGCTGCCTCATAGCCATCGGTAAGAGAAAAAGAGGAAGGGTACAGGTACCAGGTGCAGTTGAAATTGGGTACCAGACACAGAAAAGATAGTCTGCACACAATGGGGGAGGAGAGAGCAGAAAGAATAGGTTGCTCTGCGTAGCCTAAAATATAAGAAAAATAGAAGGATTAGATCTGAAGTGCCTCAGGATGAGTTACAGGTGAGCGTTGGGGTCCTGTTGGCCCTTGGTTATGAAATTAAGCAAAGATTAATATAGAAAATATGGAATGTGAATTGTGCGGAAGACACAGTGACTGATACTGGGTCGAAGTGAGAAGAAGAGTAGAAAATACAGAGTGAAGTAAGAGAAATCAAGTCATTGGATGAGGATATCAAGGATGACATATCAACAAGGAAGATAGATTATGGACAAATCAACAAGCATATAAATACACCAATAGATGCTTCGAGAGCACTACGCGAGAAAGAAGGAAAGACAACCTGATGAAGCCCTGAAAATGTGGGTCAAGTTGAAATAGGGTTTTAGACACCTAGTATTTTGGTATTTAGGGTTTTAGAACTTAGGTTTCATCCTAAGGCTTTTGGTGAACTATTGTAATGTATAAATAAAGGTCAAGAGGACATGGGCTGGGTTCAATTTTGTTTGTTCTGAGTATGTTATGAGTGATTATTGTTGGGAGAGAGAGAAGCATTGAGAAGTGAGAGAAGCCTGTGTTACCAGATCTTCAGCTGGGTGCAAAGATCAACCCTAAAGTTGGGTGTGTAGAGAAGGGAGAGAAGAGAGAAAGAGAGAATATATTCTAGCTAAGAGCGTAGATAGAACTGTATGCTTTCACCTAATATATTATAAAGCTCAGTTTTGTGGATTGTTGGTCACTATAATTGCTTAATTAATTTCAAACAACCAAGTGAAACATAAATTATCAACCCAGGGAAGTCTTTTGTTTCAAAGATAGCTGCGCACTGTATATGCTCAATTCCAAAAGCAC
>ML795836.1:278930-294043 GCA_009831015.1 Picea engelmannii
GATTGAACATGTGGGCATGTGTGGGCCCATTACAAACTTTTAAACTCTCCTAGTTTTTTTATCTAAGAAAGTAAAATTGCAACAACTATCCTACTTTTGTGACATGTGGGCATGTATGGGCCCGTTACAAATTTAGGATATGTAAAAAAATGAAACTAAGAGGGGTCTCAAAAAGAGCCTTTGTCCTCTCCTAAAAGTTTTGAAATTTTTGTTAAGGGAGATGAGATCGTTTTCACAATCCTTTTCTGGCTCTCAAGATCACTTGATGGTGCAAGAGAAGATCATACTCACGATTGTTACTTGCAATTTCTGGTCCCAAATGTGAGTTTAGATGTGATTAGAATTGATGTTCAACTTAGATTTATAAACCAAAGCAAGCCATCCATGTAGCAAAAAGCAAATAAGGGAAAATGATTTTTATCCACCTAAGTGCCTATGTTTGTTTGATTATCCCCTTTATAAGTTGAGGGGTCTAAGTGGTGCAGTATTTAGAACATGCATGTCATCATTCTTAAGAAGGAAAACGGTTTTTTCCACATCCAAGAGCTTACAATGAAAATTTTAGTTCAGATGCGCGGCCTCCTGTGTGGACAGAGGCGCATATGGCGCCTGTGCACTGACAGAACTGAAAAACAAAGCGCATGCGCGCCCTACGCACGCCTGTGGGGTGGAATACCCGTGCGCCTGTGTCAAAAGTCCGAGAAGAAAAATCCAGATGGATTTCTCTCCAATTTCTGGTGAATTGACTGGTAAGTAGGTCGGCAGAGGCCAGTTTGTGAATCTGCAAGTTAATGAAATCAAAAGGAAAGAAAAATGAACCCAAATGAGGGAGGAATTGATACCTTCTCCCCAGTATGGTCGCCAATCTATTTGCACCCAATTCATCACTAGGTGAGCAAATTAAGAGTGCTTACATGCCCAGTTGGGCTCTGCTAGGCATGATAGCTGTGAAAGGAAAGGTTAGAAAAAAAAACGACAAATCTATTAACAAGAATTAAACTAAAACTAATTAAAACTACAATCATATAAAACAAATGAAAAATAGAGAAAAATGGACCAATATCACCAATGTATAAGCTGATCTATTGATGAAATCCAAAGGCACAAAGAAGAAAGAGGACTTGGGTCCCTTCTTTCTCCAATGGAAGGCTCTTGAGGCCTTCAAAGCTTGCCCTCCTTACAATGAAAAGATGAAAATGTGGGTGAAAGAACTCCAAGATTATTCACTCAAGTGAGGGGTGAATAGCTCTATGAAATGCATCTTGTGATGTTTATTTCCAAAGAATGAGTCCTTAGCAATCTCAGCAGCATAACAATACAAAGAATTCCTTGAGAAAATGGTGGTCATTCATGGCTTTTTATAGCCAAGCATTGGATCATTATGTAACCTCTTTAGAATGTGAAAAGGGGCTCTTTAGGGCACAATTAGGTCTTTGACCAGCCCACCATGAGGATTGAGATCGGATTTGGTGTCAAATCGACTTGGGAGCTGATCCATTAGTGGTTGGGAGGCCGACCAATTTCAATAAATGCACCGTTTAGCAGGCGCGCCAGTTTTTCGCCCAACAGCCGCGCCTTGTACACATATGCGCATTTTGTACGTTGTTGTTACACACATACGCGCGTGCACCCAGATGATGTAAAGCGCCTTTCAAATTTTTGGTCATTTTGTATAGTTTTTTGACCCTTTTGCAATGATAAGGAATTAATCTTGTGCCATGAATGACTTTTTCCTGTTTTGACGATGCAGAGTTCTTGTCGCCATGTGCGGACGAAATTTCAGTGATAACAGGAAGCACCAACTCCCTTAATGTTCCAACACCAACTGGATGGAAGCACCAACTTCCAGTTACATAGGATCCAACCTGTATAACAGAGAACACTTGTTCTCCCTTGCACCACCTTGCCACCCTGGTTTCTCTAGCTGCAACCAGATGGAAGCTACAACTTCCTGTGTTCAAGATTTCACTTGAACTTTTGAGGACAACAGTCCTCCCGAGAACCTCCCAACCTCCCTAGAATATGTATGAATAAATAAACAGTCAACTACGCAGATAAATCAATTCTTACCAATCTTTCTTTGTTTTGTAAATCTGTTCTTCTACTAACTGTTAACCTTTCGAAATTGCGATTTAATCTGAGCCTTCAGATCAAGGTTGAATCTGGACCGTTGATTCCAGTCCATGTCGGAGTTTTGGGGATTGAGAGTTGGAGATGTCAAGTAATATCAACCACAGGAAGCCCAATATCGTGATATGCGAAATCGCGATTTAATCTGAGCCGTCAGATCAAGGTTGAATCTGGATCGTTGATTCCAGTCCATGTCGAAGTTTCGGGTTTCGAGAGTTGGAGATGTAAAGTAATATAAACCACAGGAATCCCGATATCGTGATATGCGAAATCACGATATAATCTGAGCCATCAGATCAAGATAGAATCTAGACTGTTGATCCTAGTCCATTTCAGTGTTTTACGGATCGAGTGTTGGAGATGTCAAAGTTTATTAACAACGGGAATCCTGATATCACGATAATCGCGATTTAATCTGAGCCATCAGATCAAGATGTGATCTGGCCGTTGATCCGACTCCATTATGGAGTTTCGTGGATCGGGACTTTGAAGTGACAAAAACAATGAACTTCAAGAATGTCGAAATCGCAATATGCGAAATCGCGATTCAATCTCAGTCGTTGAATCAAGATCAGATCTAAACCATTGATCTAACTCCATATCAGAGTTTCACAAATCGCGACATGGAGAGGCAAAGGAAACAATGCAACAAGAATGTCGAAATCGCGATATGCGAAATCACGATTCAATCGCAGCCATTGAATCAAGATCAGATCTGGACCATGGAATCATAGGACATGTGGCAAGCGATAGAAATTTCGCTGACTTGGGGTCAACGGAGCATAGTGTTGAAATTCACAAAATGAGAAATTATGAAAGTGCTTTATGCATAAGCGTGTGGTCATAGCCATTGATCACATCAAAGGAAGATGGAGGTAGAAGCTAGAGGTGCTAAGTTTGGCCATAGAAATGCCGAAATGAATGCAAGGTCTCATGAAGCCAATCCAATGGTGCAAGTGAATTTGAACAAATATCGGAGGGTTATTGTTATCTCTCACAATTAACTCCTCATTTACGAATCTATTAGCGAAACTGACTCATGATTGCCAATCAGTTGACGTTTCAATTGGCGTTTTAGTTGCTTGGACAGTTGTCTTTCTTTTGCCTAAGGAAATGAGAAGTGCAACCGCCGTGGATGTGGATATAAAATAAAATGAGACAGACTGTGTGATGTTGGTTGTTCTGTATGAAAAATGAATGAAACTGTAAGAAAGTAAAAATCATAGAATGTGTTGTGTGAGATTGAAAATATGCACAGTGTGAGATGAAACTCAAAGAAGAGTAACAAATGAGGAAGAGAAGAATAAGTAGAGAATAATGATAGAACAATTTGATGCAGATAAAACCAGCTGAACAAACAAAGGAAGAGAAGAATAGAAGAACAATTAGTAGAAGACAAAATTTACAGAACAAAGAAAGATTGGTAAGAATTGATTTATCTGCATAGTTGACTGTTTATTTATTCATACATATTCTAGGGAGGTTGGGAGGTGCTCAGGAGGACTATTGTCCTCAGAATTTCAAGTGAAATCTTGAACACAGGAAGTTGTAGCTTCCATCTGGTTGCAACCAAAGAAACCAGGGTGGCAGGGTGGTGCAAGGGAGAACAAGTGTTCTTTGTTATACAGGTTGGAGCTTGTGTAACTGGAAGTTGGTGCTTCCATCCAGTTGGTGCTGGAACATTAAGGGAGTTGGTGCTTCCTTCTAGTGGGTGCTAGAGAAATCAGAAGAGTTGGTGCTCTCAAACAAGTTGTAGCTTGTAAAATAGAGGTAGCAGCCTCACATTGAGTTGGTGCTCAATTATAGATGATGTATAGAAATTAAAAGACTGCCTATATTTTCGAAGAAGAAGAGGTTTTCTCCCTTTATGGGTTTCCTCGTGAAAATCTGTCTCTGTGTATACCTTATGTGTGACTGATGCTCTTTACTTTTACTGTCCATATGCTATATATTGTTGATGATCACTTGAAGAAAGATTAATAATGTTTAATAGACTTAAAATTGTTTAAGCTCAATAACAACTGATTCACCCCCACCCCCCTCTCAGTTGTCTTAGTAATTTCAACATATAAACTAACATTATTTCAAGATTTGGATGTCCTGGGAAGATCATCACTGACAATGCAGGAGCATTCAAATAAAATAAGATGGTGGATTTTTGCAGCAAATAAAAAATTACTTTAGGACACTCTACTACCTATTACCCTTAGGGGAATGGATTAGCAGAGTCTTCCAACAAAATTCTGGTCAATATCATCAAAAAGGTTGTTGCAGGATAACAAGAATTCATGGCACAACAAGCTGGTGCATTATGGGAAGATAAACTTACTACTAGGAGATCAATTGGAATTTCCCCATACCAGTTGTTTTATGGAATGGATGTTGTTTTTCCCACTTCTTTGGGTGTCCCTGTCATGGAAATACTGCAGGAAGTATAGGAAGAACCAAATGAAATCCATAGGAGAACAAATCATACCATACAACTGCAGTAGTCCAGAGAAGATGTTTACAACAAAACTTAAGTGATCTAAGAAAACATTAAGAATATCTATGATAGAGGAACCGAGGTTGATGATTTCCAAATAGGAGACAAAGTACTGAAATGTGAATCACAGAAAGAAGAGAAAGGTAAGCATGGAAAATTTGAGAATTTATGGATAGGTCCTTACATAATCCATTCTTCCATAGGAAACAATGCATTCTTGATCAAGGATATGGATGGAGTAGATATTGTAGGTGGACCTATCAATGGAAGAATACTCAAGAATTACTTTTCATTAGAATAAAAGAATTTATCACCCATGTTCATTGTAAATACCATCTTACTCTTTACTATCATGAGTGGGTGACTCATATTAGAAGTTGAAGCTTGAAGAGAGGCCCTAAGCTCATGATCAGTTGTCACCATGCTTATAACCACAATAAAACAAATCAGATGCAAGAAGTACTGAAGAAGATGATTCAAGGTGACCAGTCACTGGTTCTTGGCACCTCACAGGGAGAGCACCATCCCTGGGTGGAGCCACTATTATAGTTCTATATTTCATAGTATCAGATGATGATTGAATTTTTCTCCTTTAGTGATATTATGTTGTAAATAATATTTCATTTTGCAAATGATTTCCAAAATAAAAAGAAAAAGATAAAAAATAGTAAAAAAAATGAAAAGAGGGTATGAAAGAAAAGAAAAGAAAAATAGAAATAAAAGAAAAAACAAGAAAACCCCATCAAAAGAAAAATAAGTTTGAATCATATAATATAATCATGATCACACATTTTAAATTGTTGTTTTTAGGTTAGAGAATAAATTTGGCCAAACTGTCTAATCTTGGCCAATGTAGGTAGGTTAGAGGAATAAATTAATCCAACAATTTAAGCTGGATTAATGAGTTATATGTATAGGTTAGAATATAGGTTAGGTGATTTTTTATCTCAAAGAAAATTGAAAAGGGTTTGCATTTCAAAATGCACCCTAAGTTGATTAATTTGGTTATTTTAGCATAGGGAAATACATTACAATGTAAAGGTTTCAAAAAGCAAGCTTTGTGCTTTATGGCGCATGTTTTTGTCCTAAGTTTGGAAGTGGACAAGATGTTTTGTATTGTAGCACATATCCTTTGTGAAAATCTCCCCTACGACATCAACTTCTCCCGATCAACGACCATGAACTATTTTCTCCCCCCGACCTACCTACCTTTATCAATGGAGGGGGTGTCCAAAAAGTAGCATTTCCTTGCACCGGTCCCACATAACGCAAAACGTCCTCAACATTTCACACCCCCTCTCATATTTCCACTTACTTCCAACCCCCACTCTAAAATACACCAAAACAAATCCTGATACCGCTCACTCTCCCTGCCATTGCTATCATATCCCTACATGCCATCTGTCCTACTCAACATACCCATTAGACAATTAAAACCTTCCACGTGACCGTTAGTTGTCCCATAACAGTCCCACGCCATAATGGGTATCCACTATACACATTAAAACCCTTGTTTTCATCCATTTACATCATTCACTAAGTAAGACACTATGAATACTGCACCAAGATAAGCTGTCAAATTTCCACCACCATCTCTCACTGTCAACATGCAAATATCTTTTCTAGTAATGATAGTATCACCATATTTTTCTGTTCATTCTATCAATTATGGCTCCCAAGGTCAATCCTGCAGACACATCCAAGAACCTAATGATTCCCCCTCCCGTCGACCTGGACCACATCCCTCTGGTAGATAAGGACTACAAAGTTACAGAGCCGAGTTGTGAATTCGATTTCTTTGAATTGAACTTGTGGTTGAAAGATATTTTCCTTGACCAGAGCGATGAAATTGGACTCTGGGAGTCCAATTTACCCCTGTATATGTTTCCTCAGACTTATCATTTCCTGGAATTTTTCCTCAGATGTCAACCAATTACTTTCCCAGCTAAAGAGCCATTGCCTCCTCCACTGATGAAATACTGTTCAAAATTACCTCTAAATCCATCGACCAAATGTTACAAATCCCTAGAAATGACTCAACCACTCTATTCTTTGTTGAATCCTTAAATGACTTATACCAGAAACTAAATTTTCCCAGAGAGCCCAGATCTTTGAAATATTCCTCCTTGAAGATGCCTAGTTACCCAAGAAGAATCCACCATACCATTCTTCCAATTTTACAGTCAAAGCAAACCATATCATATCCATCATATCATATCTGTTATATTATTACTCTAATGAATGGGTAGATGAACCCATTCTGGGTTTTCTGTCCATATTTTCTATAGAGGAAAAGGTTTCTGTTAAGTTCAATTTCATTCAATTTCTAGCTAATAGTATTCATGATCAATTCTTCAAGTTTCCAACCGAAGGGTTGTTCATACTCTTCAATTTTGGTTTATATGTTTCTATTTTATCAATTAGATAGTCTCCCTTGTGCACTTCAAAAGTTAAATAAGCAAGGAATACCACAATCAGTTACATCATGGACCTCCTTGGTGAGGAAGAACTCAACAGAGTACAACTTTGAATATTTCATAGACCAATTCATTCATACAATTATTTTCTTAATGAACAACAACACAGAGTTAGTGAAGAAATTGAGAAGGTCTTACACCTATATGATCAAGCCAAGACAGGTGATTGGTATTTATACCATAACTATACAAAGATCATGGTATATGGGTGTGAGCTTCCTCCTTACAAATTGCCTAAATACCTTCCAATGAGGATTTTTGCACTGGAGTATATAAGGGAAATGATAAATTCAAATGAGATTCATTTTGTTGCAGTGAAGAAGAAATCCCAACTTAGAATCAAAACTTAGATTGGACCATTCATTTGCAACAACAAATAAACAAGAGAAGAAGCAGATAGCCTTTTGAAACAAATGAAGTTTCCTTTGAGTTTCACTTGGGAATATGACCCTTTTGGAATCATTTATGAGCTAAGGGTCAATCAAAAGACCACTCCCTATGTGCACACCCAAAGGCCATAAATTGAGAGATATATGAACTAGGAAGAATGGAAGCAAAACACATTGCAAGAACCATAGGAGCATCATATCTCTATAACTGCTTTACATACTACTACACCTCAAAATAAAGAAGAAAAAAGATCAAGGAAGGAATTTTATCCTTCAGTCACAGAGGTATCAACTAAAGATTTTTCAGGTATACAGAAAGAGGGTTAAAACCAATCACACAACAAATTTGTTGAAGGAGGGAGAAATGAAGTTCATCATAGTTTTGGAGGGACCACATTATTTAACCCAATTAGACAGTCTGTTTATAGGTTCTCAATCATCACCAACATATCAAAGAAATCCATAAACAACTCTGACAACTGAATCATTTCATGGAAAAAAGGTGTCAAATATTTTTGAAAAATATAAGGAAATTAAGAAAAGGAATGAATGGATGAACATCAACACTTACACTCAATTATGGAAGCACGCCTCTTCTTCTCAACACAGATTGTTGTCATCTTTTGAAAAATAAATACGAAGAATTAAAATGGAATTCTTGGAACACAAGTTCCCCATCCAAAGACAACAACACATTACAAGAAGACTACTTTTGAGGTTGATATAAAAGATGTCCATCTTGTGGACCAGATGGATATGCATATACAGACAGGATAAATGATCTTTTCAACTATGAAAAATACCTCAATGACTACTTTTAAATTTTAGGCATCCCTGAATAATATCTAGTCTCAATTAAATCTTGAGAAGATCTCTTCTCTAGCCAAAGATAACAAAATAAAATCATTGGAAGAGTTGGTTCTCAAGATTGGATATGATCCAACAAATGTCAAAGAAGTAGAGGAGTTGATAAAGAAAAATAATGTTGATATAACATCACTCAGGAAACAACTGAAGCTTCCAGTAACAAAAGACTCACAAACTAAAGAAGTGGTTGAGAAAGAAATCCAAAAAGAAGAGATGATAAAGTTAATCATGGATAAAATGCACAAATAAGGGAAATGGAAGAAGAGATGGACAAGATGATAAAAGAAAAAGATAAAAATGTACATCTAGCCATGATTCCACTAGATTCAATGCCTCTAACAGGGATCATAACAACATAAGTGTCTACATCAAAAAATATCCCAACAACAATCCCAGTACAAATCTCAAATGCCTCTTATAAACTAGTAAAATATATGGAGGATATGTTGATACAAGGGGCATAAATTAAAAAGTTACAGGAAGAGGTAAATACGTTACATGAACTAAAAGTAATGTTCCATGCTTCTCATTAGGAAGAAATGCATAAGTCTCAGAGGCTTAGCCAACAAATACAACAATTGGGGAAAGAAACAACCATGGAAAACACCTTAGCCCAAGCTAAGGAAAACATATGGACATATATCAACATAACCATGAAATAGCCCTCTATTCAGATAATTTTTTAGCAGCATGAATTAATCCAAAAGGCCAGAGGAGCCATTGAAGTTACCAAAGAAGAATTGGGATAAAATCCAACAGAGGCCACAAAGCTCATCATATTTCTAAACTCTAAAAATAAATTGGATTTAGAAGAGCTAGAGATTGAGGACAGAACTAAAACCATCCTAGAAATCAAGAATTTTATGACCAAGAAAATCCTTATGTTGTAGCTGGAAGAAACATATCAGGTGATGGACATAGGTGTGCAAAGGTTCTTCAGCAAGTTTTAGGTACTACATAATAAAGGGCTTCCTAGATTGTTTGTGATAAATGAAAAATTAATCACCATGCCAGATTACAACAATAAATTGAAGATAGTGGCAAAGGACAATTCAAAGTTTGCAGGAATAGAGGGAAGCATCACTAGGAAATATTTCCGGAAAAATTACAGCCGGACATGATAATTCAACATGAAGTCAATCATTTCTTCATTGCTAAGCCTACCTTTTCCAGGTATACAATGATGGATGAAATATACAGAAAATTACTCAAGATATCGATCCCAAGTAAAAAGAGGTGGGAGAAGCTGTGCAAATTAATTGAGTAAAGAGAACTTCGATATTTCAGCCAGCAAGGAGTAACAGATAAGCAAAGTAAAAGAGGTGGGTCATCAACAACTTCCACCAAATCAACACTAGAAATCCGAGCATATCTACAAGATTCCTATATTTTTGTAATTTGAGATTTAGCTAGTTTAGATATCCTTCCAAAATATCCTGATCATATATGACATGATCCGATGTAAATAATTGTATAAATACTTCTCCTTTCAAAGTATTGAGGGTTGATTTTTTCATCCTAAAAAAATATTGTGTATTTTTCAAGAGGATCGATCAGTAATAAAGAAGACATTTCATAGGATTCTCGTATTGTGTTATTCTACCATTTCTAGCATTTTATTTTTGTTCTGCATATTTATTATATCTAGTATCTTACATCTCGTGTCAAACTATTGATGATGTGAAACTATATGTGTTTATGTTTTTCATTCTCTATCATCATTTTGTGTTTTCAATCTTAATTATTCAAAGAAAGTTAAAGAACAAAATTTATCTCAGCATACTCTTTTTTTGGTTTTTGAATGATTTTTGTGTTTTCATCTGAAATTAAGTAAAAGAATTCTTGACTGCTCTTTTTCTTGGTGGATTTTACTCTCCTTTCTTCCATTCACTTCACATTATTTTATTAGATACAAACAATTTTACTATCCATCCCAGTGAAAAAGCTTTATAAAGTCTGAAATTGATCCCTTCTCTAAATTACAGACCCCATAGCCCAATGGAAAATTAAGCATTCAATCAACCAAATATTTCAAAAAAATAAACATACATTGAACTTTCATAACTAGCCTAATATCCTAAATGTTAGGGTCTTAACCCGCACATAGGTAGATCAATATATTCAGATGTAATAAAGGTCAATATTAATAAGGCCTTTCAATAAAATAGAATAAGGTGGATGTAAGAAGACCTAATAGAAGCTTCGGCTTCTAGAAGGATCTTCCTCTAGATGCTTCTCTTGATAGACATATTTAGTATAAATAAGGGTCAAGGGTATGAAAACCCTAACTTGGAGATTATTGTAACAGAGCGTTGCTCGATTAGAGGTTGTCCCCTCGAAGAGGCTTGTGAACATTGCTTTCTGAATCAAAGTGTTATTTATGTTGTTGTTCTTATATCATTTATGTGTTATTGTGGAGATTATGCTAGATATATTACTGTTATTCTGCCATTTCTAGCATTTTATTTCTGTTATGCATATTTATTATATCTGGTATCTTGCAAGTGGTATCAAAGAACTTTCCTTGGCATAAATTGTGGGAATTTTATTTTCAGGGTAGAGACGTATTCCGACGTCTTTAAGCCACAGAGATCTGTCGTTACGCGCATAAACCCGTGGTTGAGGGATTCATACATGCAATAAATAAAAGTGGTTCTTAAGTGCACATCTGTTGGCCACCCTTGTAACCCCTATTGGTACCCCTTCGAGTGGTAGCGCATCAGACAACACCTGTGTACGGATCGACCTAGATTTCCTGAAGCCCTCTTTAGATAAACCTATCAGTCGTCGAACTACTATAGTGTCACCGAGAACAACACTTGGGAGGATACTCTCTAGTACCTGGGTAGTCGGGTAGTATAGCTAAGGGTACAATCTATCCTCCTTAGTTAGTTCCCTGAGATATTGGGCTGAGTACTACTATTGGACCCCGCACGTATATCAGAGAGATATAGCACAGGGAAAACCCTTGTCTGTAGAACCCTTGAATACCTAACCCTTGGGGGATAGAAACATAAACAAATTAAAACAGACCATATCTATTTTTGCGCAACTGTGTTCGGGTTGCCAAGTAAATACACATTTCTTTCTGGTTAAGCATTTGGGGATTTCATCAGTGCAGTATTCTTCAGACCGGAGTCTGGAAATTTTTTCACCATTATTTGAGACCTATTCCATTGGATTCATCTCTCCGCCCTTATCACATTCATCCATATCATTTTTCGGCAAAATGTTTGACCCCGCCCACCCCTTTTTCAGTTCACCCATACCCATAGCCAAGATCTAGAAACTCTCTTGAACACCTTGCAATATGGTTTCCTCGAGACCCAAAAAGAAGTGAAACAACTCAATGCTATTGTTTCCTCCATTGATTCATCCATCAATGAAACCATAAATACAACCATGCAATCCTCAATGGAGGAAGTTAAACAAGAAATGACCACCTAGCTTGAATCTGTCTTTGCATCCCTCTGCACCAAACTGAAGACCCTATAGATGACTATTTCTATGAATCATCTCCAAAGACCGAAGGAAAACATTCCTCCCATTCCCATACCTTTCAACACCAACACTTTCAACATGGCATACACCTTCTGCGGGTGGATGTGACCAAATTTGATGGCTCAGACCCCACTGGTTGGGTAACCCAAATGGAACATTATTTCTCTTTATACGGCATCACATATGACTTGGCCAAACTCCGGTATGGTGTTCTCCATCTAGATCAAGAATGTTGGCAATGGTGGAAATGGAGGAAAACTTCCTGTCAAGGGTATATTACTTGGACCCAATTTGTGACTGAGCTTTATGAACACTTTGACATGGACACCAACCATTTGGGCCGTTTAACAAAGTTGAAGCAATCTGGAACAGTAGAAGACTTCATAGCTGCCTTTGATCACCTAGATTTTTGAACAGAGGGAATGACTGATGCTTTCTTTCGAGAGTGTTTTATTAGTGGCCTCAAGGAGGAGATTCGGGACCATGTCCTCATGGCTCGACCCTCGACTTGGGTGGAGGCTACTAAAAGAGAAAAAGAAGAAAAATAGGTTGTATCATCTCAAAACCGAAAACCCTCCTTTATCCCTCACCTTAAATCCATCACTCCCACTACTCCCTCTGCCCCATTAAAGATCCAAAAATTGACCAGGGATGAAATGGTTGAACACCAACTCAAAGTCCTTTGTTATAATTGTGATGACAAATATTTCCCAGGCCACAAGTGTAAGGAACAAAATATTTTTATGGCCATCTCTAATGATATTTCGGAAGAGGATGTTGAAACTCCCCTTGTGTCTGAGTCAACTGAAATCACTGACATAATCCCTCCCTCAGACCCTCCCGAAGTGGAACCCATCATTTCCCTCAATGCTCTCACTGGCTTTTCCGCTCCCCAAACCCTCAAGTTAACCTGTTACATCAAGCATCAGAAGATCATCATTCTGGTTGATAATGGAAGCACCCATAATTTTATTCATCGCCACATTTCCCAAGAAACTCATTGCTACATCCATGCTGTCAACATTTTCCAAATCATGATTGCCAATGGTGGTTCCATGAAATGTGGAGGGCGCTGTGAAAATGTGTGTCTCCAAATCGATGACTACCACCTAAAATCCCACATGTTTTCTATCGACATGGGTGGTTGTGACATTGTGTTGGGTGCCAACTAGCTAAGAACTTCGGGTCCCATTCTCATGGATTTTAAGGAATTAACCATGAAATTCAACCAGGAAGGCCACCAATATAAATTCCAAGGCATCACTACTGGTTCACCTGAGGTCATTAGTTCCCATCGCATGGAAAAGCTGCTCAAAAAAGGTCATTCTGGTGTCATTTCCCAACTCCATACCATCTAAGCAACAGAGACACCCCCAGTGCTACATGACCTCCAAGCTCTCCTTTCTAAACATCAAATGGTATTTTCCACTCCCCAAGGACTCCCTCCTTCCCATGGTGTTCATGATCATTCCATTCCCCTTGTACCCAGAAGCCTTCCTCCCAATATCCGTCCATATCGCCACCCCTTTTCACAAAAAAATGAAATTGAGAAAATGGTCTAGGAACTCCTTAATGCAGTCATTATCCGCCCTAGTACAAGCCCTTACTCTTCTCCTGTAGTCATGGTCCTAAATAAAGAAGGTTCTTGGAGAATGTGTCCTGACTTCCGTGCCCTCAACAAACTGACCATTAAAGACAAATTTCCCATTCCTATCATTGATGACCTCCTGAATGAATTGAGTGGCGCCCAATTCTTTACTAAACTTGATCTTCTCTCAGGCTATCACTAGATACATATGAAAGACAAAGACATTCCCAAGATGACCTTTTGCACTCATGAGGGCCACTATGAGTTTTTTCTCATGCCCTTTGGCTTGTGTAATGCCCCCCTCCACCTTCCAAAGCCTCACGAATCATGTCTTCCATCCCTTTCTCTATCATTTTGTCTTAGTTTTCTTTGATGATATCAATCATCTATAGAAAAACATGGACATACCATCTTACTCATGTGGATCAAGTTCTTCATCTCCTCTCCCAACACCAACTTTTCCTGAAACAGTGTAAATGTGCTTTTGGTGCCTCAGAAGTAGAATACTTGGGTCATGTGGTTGGCAAGGATGGCGTCAGGGTGGATCCGAAAAATATTGAAGATATGCAAGACTGGCTGCACCCAAAGACTCTCAAAAGCTTGCGTGGATTTTTGGGCTTAACACGGTATTATCGCAAGTTTGTTAAGAACTATAGAAAGATTGCAACACCTCTCACTGCTCTCTTTAAAAAAAACTCTTTCACTTGGACTCCAACCGCTACTCAAGATTTTCAAAACTTGAAGATGGCCATGTGCACCACTCCGGTTCTAGCCCTTCTTGATTTCACAAAGACCTTTGTGTTGGAATGTGATGGCTTGGGGAAAGGAATTAGTGTTGTCCTTATGCAAGAGGGTCGAACTTTGGCCTTCACCAACAAGCAATTATTTGAAAGGAATCTGGGAAAACCCATTTATGAAAAGGAAATGTTGGCTATTTTGCATGTCGTTGATCTATGACACTCTTATCTCTTGGGGAAACGCTTCCAAATTAAGACCGACCATCAAAGCCTCAAGTACTTTCTGGAACAACGCATTTCCTCCTAGGAGCAACAAAAATGGGTGACTAAGCTCTTTGGTTATGATTATGAGATCATTTATAAGAAGGGCAAAGACAATGTAGTGGTGGATGCATTGTCCCGAAAATATGAAGAAGAAGGATCCCTTTCTTCCCTTTCCTTCATTGTACCCGATTGGCTCCAAGCTGTGCGCCAGGAATGGCTTCAAGATCCCCAAAAGTTCACATCTGATCCAACAATTGCAGACCAAGGATTTGGCTCTCCCAGGGTACTCTTGGCTCCAGGATGAGCTTCGATACAAAGGTCATTTGTATTTAAGTAAACAATCAAAGCTTAAATCCACTGTACTTTCTGAGCTTCATGCTACACCCACAACGGGGAACTCCGGGTTCACCAAAACATATGACAGGGTCAAACGTTCTTTTTTCTGGGATGGTATGAAACAGGGCATCCGTAATTTTGTTGTTGAATGTGAGGTGTGTCAACGCAGGAAGGGATAAATAGTCAAATCTGCGGGCACACTGTTGAGCTCTTGATCTACCTAAGTAAATTAGAGTGCATTTATTATCAATCCGGTGTTTGTAAGACTTAGAGGCATGTCCAAAGTATATGGATTTTAGAGATAGTTTTATCTTTTATGGAGATAACCCAAAGACTGAT
>ML795836.1:294143-310842 GCA_009831015.1 Picea engelmannii
GAAAATTCAATTCTGAAGTTAAAGGATGACAAATATACCTTGGATAGGCTATTTTATGAGAAATGTGGGATAAAATGAAGGAAAAATGGGCAAATAAAGAGGCAAAAGTATGGTTTATGGAAGCACAAAAATCGACTCAACACACACTACAACTGCTTCTGATTCCACCTGCTATTTGGAAGGATATCTCTATGGACTTTATTACTGGCTTACCCAAATCAGGGAATAAATCATTCATAATGGTGGTTGTGGATCGCCTTTCCAAGTATTCTCATTTTTTCGCTCTTCAATACCCATTTACTGCATCCACGGTGGCTCAACTTTTCATGGACCATGTCTTCAAGCTTCATGGCATGCCGCACTCTATTGTTTCTGATCGTGACTCAACTTTCACAAGAAATTTTTGGCAAGAACTGTTCACCCAATTTCATCTCAGCACAACTTATCATCCCCAGACTGATGGTCAAATGGAAGTTGTCAACAAGTGTTTGGAAACATATCTGAGGTGTTTTGCCTCTAAAAAACAACATTAGCAGGCTCAATGGCTACCCCTAGCCGAATGGTGGTACAACACTTCCTACCATACAGCTACTCGCATGACTCCTTTTGAAGCGGTATAAGGACAGAGACCACCTTCAGCTCTCTCATACTTACCGGGTATCTCGAAGGTCTAGGCGGTTGACCAAACACTTACAGTTTAAGAGGATATTCTTCATATGCTTAAAGAGAACTCGGTCATGGCATAGAATCATATGAAGCAACAAGCAGATCAAGGTCACCTTGAACGTCGATTTGCAGAAGGGGATCAGGTGTTTTTGCGACTGCAACCATACAAGCAAACTTCCCTCAAGGCCGAGCATTGTCAGAAGCTAGCGCCCAAATTTTATGGTCCTTATATAGTTCTCAAGCATGTGGGACAAGTCACATATCAGTTAGCTCTGCCCAGTCAGTCGAATCTACATCCATTTTTTCATGTTTCATGCTTAAAGAAGGTGATTGGAACTAGGTGCCAAATTCAAACCAACCTTCCCGAGTTAGCTGAAGAAGGATCCTTTTGGCTACAACCAGAAGCAGTTGTGGACCAACATGAACGTCGCTTGGATCAAAGAACCATCAAGGAAGTGCTAGTCTAGTGGAAAGATGTCTAGTGGAAAGATATGACTCCAACAGATGCCACTTGGGAACCAACAACCATTCTACAGCAGTTTCCACACTTCAAGCCTTGAGGACAAGGTTGTTTTTAAGGGGGCAGACATGTTAGGGTCCTAACCTGCACATAGGTAGATCAATATATTCGGATGTAATAAAGGTCAATATTAATAAGGCCTTTCAATAAAATAGAATAAGGCAGATGTAAGAAGACCTAATAGAAGATTTCGATTCTAGAAGGATCTTCCTCTAGGTGCTTCTCTTGATAGACATATTTAGTATAAATAATGGTCGAGGGTATGAAAACCCTAGCTTGGAGATTAATGTAACAGAGCGTTGCTCGATTGGAGGTTGCCCCCTCGAAGAGGCTTGTGAACATTTATTTCTGAATCAAAGTGTTATTTTTGTTTTTTTTCTTATATCATTTCTGTGTTATTGTGGAGATTATGCTGGATATATTACTGTTATTCTACCATTTCTAGCATTTTATTTTTGTTCTGCATATTTATTATATCTAGTATCATACATCTCTTGTCAAACTATTGATGATGTGAAACTATATGTGTTTATGTTTTTCATTCTCTATCATCATTTTGTGTTTTCAATCTTAATTATTCAAAGAAAGTTAAAGAACAAAATTTGTCTCAGCATACTCTTTTTTTGGTTTTTGAATGATTTTTATGTTTTCATCTGAAATTAAGTAAAAGAATTCTTGAATTCTCTTTTTATTGGTGGATTTTACTCTCCTTTATTCAATTCACTTCGCATTATTTTACTAGATCCAAATAGTTTTACTATCCATCCCAGTGAAAAAGATTTATAAAGTTTGAAATTGATCCTTTCTCTAAATTACAGACCCCATAGCCCAATGGAAAATTAAGCATTCAATCAACCAAATATTTCAAAAAAATAAACATACACTAAACTTTCATAACTAGCCTAATATCCTAAACTAAAAAAATCTAAATCCTATAGAGAGTTCCCTCTCTGAAGCTGGCAAGGCTAGATCCCAGCTTCCAAAGTGGTTATGTAGTTACCTCTGTCTTTTCTTCTATAACTTCTGGAAATTACAAAGTGCTAACAGGTACATGAAAAACTAGGGATATATCATTGGGAGATACTTTCAAGAGGATATTTATTCTATACCTATAGGTCACACATGACTATGCTATTTTTTATTAGGGAGTTGGAAGCAAGAATCTTCATATACATGGGTTTTTTTTTGTTGAATAGGAAAGTGATGTGGACAATGCAAAGTCCACTAGTGCATATATATTTACGATGTTTTAAGGAGATTTGAGTTGGAGGAGCAAGAGGAAACAAGTGGTTGTTTATCTCAGTATTGAAGTAGAGTGCATTGCGTCTTCAATTGCTTCTAAGTTGCTTGGTTGGAGTATTTGTGTGAAGATATTGGAATTAAACATGGGTCTATGCCTATTTGTGGTGAAAAGAAACATGCAAGTGCTTTGGAAAAGAATTCAATCAATTGATGGGTTTGGTGAAAGCGTCATGTGACCCATCTACTCAAGTAGTTGGCCCATAGAGGCATGAGATATATAACTAACCACAACATTGGCATGGGGTCTCAACTTTGGATTTTTTGGATCCATTGATGTTTGAGTAGCATGTGGTATGATATCATATAGGGTGGTCGAATGGGAATAGATCAAATCTAAGTGTTCAACACACAATATGGCCTGCTCTTGGGTAGCCACCCCTACCATAGAAACATCCTTGGAAATGGGTGGTAAAAGAGAGTTTGTGAACCAATCCATTAGGAGTTGGTCGATAATCTAGGTCATGATCATCCTACATCAACACCTCCACTCATGTATATGTTTAGATATGTGGGTGGAAGTACTTGATGTAGACCATGTTCTAATGTCATACCATATGGGTAATTGATAATGTGTCAGGAAAACCATAGAAAAGTTGTTAAAACTATTAAAGGAATTAAAGGAATTTGATTTGAGTTCAATGTACCATTTCACGGTGCCTCTGGTTATGTATTGTTGTAAAATGCACAACCACATATTTTCATCCATCAAAGAGTTTGATGAACACCATAAATGATAAGTCATGATGTGTGTGGATGGGTCTTCCCATATATTTTTGTCAAACTTTGGAATATTGGATGGTTGATTCACAAGTATAGTCGACCATGAGGGGTCATGGAAAATGGGGTCATTTCTCAAATGCGAGAAATTCAGAAAGTTTAATGTATCCAAGAAATTCAATGATATATGAAAGAGTGAATATTGAATAATAGGATGAGGACAAACCTTGAGATCCATATGAACCTTTAGGTCCCCCCACATTGGCATTTTTGGATGGATTGGCCATTCGATAATGGTGAGTTCCCATAGGGATGGAAAACCTCCTAGGAGCATGACTTATCACAAGACTAGACATGCCCAAAGAGGATTTCCCCCAAGGGAATACATAGACCCTAAAGGAAAACGACCTCCTATACCAAAACTATCCCCCGGGAAAAAAATTCCAAGACTGAATGTATGGATAAAGGGATAACCACCCCATTGCATAAAATTACCCCTAGGGGGTGTACCCTTAGTAATAGTGTATATGAGGGAAGCGTATATTTTTCAAGAAAATGTGTGCTACCACATGGGATATTCAATGCCCCAGAAACATTGTTACCCCCATATTGACTAGGAATAGTTTCAAACCCACTAGGTATATTCCAACCAAAAGGAAAACTAGCACTCGACATTACCTAGTTGCTCATAAGAATGGTGGAGGTGGAAGGAATTCCACTTCCCATGATGAAGCCAAGGCTTGTCCCTACACTATAATTATATACATATGTGGGCATGGAAACTTATGGGATGGGTGTGGGAATGACTGGGATAATTATGGAAGCGAAGGAAGACACATTTGTGGAAATGGGCATGGATGGTGTAGGTCCAATGTTGTTAAGGGATGGAAAGGAGGACATCTTTGGGATTCCCACAAATGCACTTGTTTCCAAACTTGAAAAAAGAGGTACCCTGGATGAAACATTTGGTCCCGACATGATGTAAGTCTTACTAAATAAATACAATGGCTCATTGAAGAGTTCCCTCACCTGAAAAAGTATGGGGTTGTTTTGTTTAATCAAAGGTGGGTTAAAATGAGGTGGAGGACTCTCTTGGACCACTTTGAATTCAAATCCTACACTCTCTTTAGAATTTTTTTAAGGATATTCGAACTCTCAGTCACCTATATCACATTTCTTAAGTGGTGGTTGTACCTTCGTGATAAATGTAAGTCCTCATTGTCGACAGGACCAATGAATAATTTTTTAAGCCACGGTGAATCAAATATGTTATTACCAAGACACAATTTAGCCTAAGTTTGATGTAGACTTGGAACCAAAGAGCATACCCCTAAAAAATATAATCCAACAACAAGAAAACTAATGGATCAATGTTCCTTTTCAAAACCAACCCTTTGGGGGAGATGAAGTCCCCACAATATTGGTTAACGAAGGTGTGAGGAACAATTACAATAATCTACGTGAAGTAGCCTTGGATGGTGCAAGTACCATTTATTAAGGATGGTACCCTCCAAGGGAATTGAAACCATGATTGGATGTTTGTGCCAGGTATAATATGTATGTCCCACCTATAGTCACATATGTAGATACCTTGGAGTGGACACTAAGGTTACCACTTCACAATCAATGAGAGGGTGAAAATTCACATGTCTGAATACACATAAGGGAAGGCTAACTAAGCCCAAAGCTTCGAAAGCACTACTTCACAGGGAGGGTGTGGGAACTAATGAAACTCCCGTATGTAGTAGTCGAAGAAATATAGAAATAACCCAGACAAGGAGAGAGGGGTAATGACCCTACTTTCCCCAATGTGACCTTCTTCTTTACTCCTATATTAGAGGAGGCTCCCGACACATTGGGTTTACACAATTTTTAATGAGCCTAGTTTTAGTTTTGTGTCCTTGGAGAGTTCACTCTCCAATCCTATTCCATGGCCCTAAGTCCTATGCTAATGTTGGTTTACTAGAAAAAAAAGTTTCTAATGAATTTTAGATTAAGGAATTATTTTCTTATGGTTGGTCTTAATTCAGAGGGAAGTGGGTGAAACTTCTAGTGATGTTGTGACTCTTTAAAAAACCAAATCAATTCAAAAGATTCCAATGCAATTCGTTCAATTTGATGAATTCTAGTTATGGGAGGGAAAGAGGCCTTTTTATTTTGAAAGTCTTATAATCGACAACCTCACAATCACCAAGAAACCATGCAAGGAAATCCGAAACCAAAATGAGATATGTCAACCAAACACAACAATGCACTTTTTTCCAAATGCTCAAAAGCTTTATCCATGCAAATTTTCTTCTTTTTTTCCAATTAAAATGAAAAAAATAAACAAGAAAATAAATCTACAAACTGGAAACCAACAATCAGAAGCAAGGGATGTAATATATCAGTATTTTTTCTCCCACACACAATTTAATGTCTCTACCATAATCAAAACCCAAAACTCGCAAAGAAAATGTATCTAGAAATGTAAAACTAATTGCAAAAACAAACTCAACCAAATTAAACTAGATAAGATACACTACCAGATCTAATTAGATATTTTGGGTAGACATACCAACCTAATAGGTCACTAAACAACAAGGAAATGCAATCAAGAAACCCATTCAAACAACTCAAGCACACATCAAATCTAATTCTAAGTTATAAGATGACAAAAAAGGATAAAACATGGAGATAATCCAGGAAAACAAATCAATTACAGACTCATCAAATCATATGCACCTAGATATGATCAAGATAGATCTAATATTTTTTTGCAAACTAAAATCCTATAGGGGATGTCATGAGTTATAAGGCCTGGAACAAGAAACCCTATGTAGGAGGTCATTATTCACTGTTAGTGCAAGAAGTGACATGTCACTCTAGTGTCAATAGGCTAAGAGTGACCCTCTACAAAATTTGGAAAAATAAAATATCTGGCCCAGGTCTTCCCAATCTGACAGATCTACTCTCTGAGAGAGTGCTAAGGAATACAATTAATGACTCAAAAACATAAAATAGATGAAAACGAACACGACAACTTATACTAGATAAGAATCAACTATCCTTCCCCGTATGGTCACTAATTTTGTTTTGGATAAATATCACAAATGGGATAGCAATATCTCCCTAGGATATGCCTACTGATCCTAGAAAAATAGTGGGTCTAGATTCCTATGGTTTTACGAGACACAAGAAAATAGATTAATATCTATACTAGGACATGGTAGAGTAGCATACCTTTTTCTTGAAGGTTTTCCTCGTATGTCTTGGTTTCTACAATAACGAATTTCCAACTCTAGCTTCTACAACCTGCTCCATACACACAAGAGACAAAACAATACCATTCTACTTCTCTTACTAGTGTTAGAATTCTAGATCTAGCTTGTATCTACTTTGTTCTATGAGGAAATAAATCAAATATGAACATTTGCAAACAAAATACAAATATTTGGAGGGGAAAACCAATGATCTATTAATAAATATAAAATAAATACATTAATATAATTTACCTCAAGGTGTTGATGCATTACCCTTTTCCCATTGCTCCTTTCTCTTCCTTATCTATCAACCAAGCTAGGCAACCTGAATACAAATGATCTAGAATGGAAGAGCACCTATGAATTTTGGCAACATAACTCTGTGAATGATCCTTCATCATGCTCAAGATAGGTGTTATCACTGAAAAATAGTACACAACATTGCACACAAATGGTTAAAGAAAACATCAATGCCAATAGAAATTAGTCCACCTACAAGACCAAAATGCATTCAAAAGAAAAAAAACTATACAATTGGGTCAAAAATTGAAATGAACAGATTCAACAAAGGAAGTGCATGCACAGTGTGCAGTATGCATGGGACAACACATCCCGCAGTGCGCACAATGCACCAAATGCACGATTGTGTATGATAAAATCCACGCACTTATATGAATGACACATTTGTGGTTCTTATCGGCCCCTCAATCACTTTTGGTCTGACCCCCAACACGATTTAACACTCATATCTGAGCGAAATCTAGCATGGGGTTTGGTCAAGGGCTAGAGGGTTCCCTAAAAGGCCCCCTTGTACACATTATGAACCAAATACATTTTTCCATGTATGAATGATATAAATAAGAGACATGGGTATGCTAAGAAACCAAGATCTTCATAGTATTTTTATGTTGCAAGAATTCTTCCTTGGGAATCCTCTTTTGTCTTGGAAGCCTTCAAGCACCATTGGAATAGGCCATTCCACTCACCTCTTGAGGGAATCTGTATTGTCGTTCTTCACCATTTGCCATTTATTCCATTGTATGAAGAGATATCAATTAGGGAACTCAAGAGTCCTCCCAAGGAGAAAGAGGGGACTCATAATTCCCTAAACTTTCTCTACGGTGTTTTTCCTACTAATTTATTGATCCATTGGTAGCATTATGTTGGTCATTGTTTGATTTTCATCGTTCTAAGTTTCTCATGATTTATAAAATTTGTTTCTTAGTTGTTTTAGTTTATTTCTTTGTTTACATATGTGTTTGGCTTATCTAACCCATTCAAAAAACTCCTTCCTTGTCTAGAGGGCTCATCTAGACGTGCAAGTGTTGTTGTTTTTCTCACCCAAGTGACAAAACCAACACAACATATTCGTGACCATATTGGGGATCGGTATCAAATTCCTCCCTATTTCATCTTAGAGAGCACTTCATTTTGATTTTTTTGTCTTGAAAGTATTAAAACCGGCCTAGCCCAACCTACCAAAGTCAAAATTTAGAGATGGGGAAGGAGTATTACACTCAAAAATTTCTCCCCCGACGCGTGACAGGAAGTGCATGGGTTTTCCTGCCCATGGATGTGCACTGTGCACATTGTGCATGAAACATGCCTCTTTACACTCTAGATTCTATGCATTGTGCACCCTCTGCATGCCTGTTAGAGTTGTAACTCACACATAAGTCCATATTTTCAAATTGTAAGGGTTTTTCTGAATGGTTTGAAGGCCCCTAGCCTTCAGATTTTTATTTTTATGCACTTTGTAAGGCAACTGCACTCCACTTAGAGTCCTTTCCCATATGAAAGGTTAGCTAACATTAGCACTTAGGGGGTAAAAAGAACCAATATTCTCCTCTTTTGCTTTGTTTCCACATGGATGGATTATTTGGCTTGTAAAATTTTAAGTTGACGTTATTGTTTTCATACATAAATCACTTAAATTGGGACTAGAAACCAATTTGACCCTCAAGTATGCTCTTCCCTCGAACCCTAGTGTGATATTGGGATTCAAAAAAGAGGTTGAGAGGAAGTTTCATCTCCCTTAAAAAAATCTTTAGGAGAGGACAAACCCCTCCTAGGGTTCCTCTTATGTTTTTGAAAACATATTAAAGTTTTTTAAGGTCCCATACATGCCCACATGTTGCAAACTTAGGATAGTTTCTAAATTGCTTTCTTATTTTACATCACAATCTAGGGAAGTTTAAAGATCAAAGTAATGGGACCATACATGCACACATGTTTGCAATCTAGGATAGTTTCAAATATTTCTTAGTGTAAACAACATTTAGGGAGTTTAAAGAATTTGTAAGGACCCATATGTCCACATTGCTAGTTCTTTAGGGATTTAAATATTCCGCAAGGTTGTACCAAAGACACATAGTAAGCTAGATAAAGAATATTTGTAAGGACCACAGGAAGTCCACATGTTGAAACCTCACACTTAACTTATTAAAATATTTTCACACTTGTAACTTTCTTGCACACAAAGCCACTCCTCACACACATAATTTCTATTTGAAATAGTGGAGGTTGAAGTAAGTTTTCTCCAAAAACATTCTGAAAGATCCAACTACTTCTTTGAAAATTTTCCACGCCCATTTAATTTAAACGAGATTGGTCCACACCCCCAATCTCTCAGCCCACCACATCTAAAATTTTTCTAAAAACACACTAAGTTTTCCTCCATGGGAGGTGCCAAAAGAATTTTTTTAGTCTAGGTACGATCTCAGGGGTAGGCATCCAAATAACCCCTCATTATTCGGTTCTCACATTTTCAAACAATAGAATTTGAGAAATAGGGAACTTCCAAATCCTCCAAGTCAAGTGTGCCTACACCATAAGGCACAGAGATACCCGTGAAGGGTCGAAGGCAGAGGTCCAGTTGTTTTGTACATCCCTCCTTGAGTCACCCAACGTTTGTGAGGGCATCCAGCCCATGACCCATTTATGAGGCCGAAAATATAAATGTTACACTTTGACCGATGTACCTAGTGGCCAAAACTTAGGACATCTACCCAAGTGGCGATTGTGGGCTGCAATCACACCTTGATCAGATTTTGTGTGGCCATAAGGAAATATCGCTAGCTCTTTCGGTATATGCACCCTATACCCCTCATTATAACTGATTACTTCAACTTTCACTAGTTCCTCTTCCAGTGGATTCATACCCCACTGTTGAGTGCTATTGGAAGGCCCAATGTTGATTGAGAGGAAGGATGATACATATTTTAGGACATGAGCATTTTGTTTTTATTTTTTCCCCCACGCGGACAAAATCCACCTATCCACATGTTTGATTATTTTACATTTGATTTATGTATGATGTTCATTTGATTACATGGAATTGTGATTTATACTATCTTGTGAAGGTAAAAAATATACAAAGATCTTGTTCATTTATCTCTCTCTTGTCACCATTTTCACACATTCACTTTTCTAGTCAAAAACCATAGGGGAACCACAGAATCCCCATCATTTCAGATGCTTACAAAATCTCCCTCACATTCTAGGAGCAGTCCCTAGTCTTTCCAACTCTTGGATCAACCATCTTAGACCCCCATGAGTGATACTATTTTGGGATCATCTTTACTTGGTTCCACTTTCTTGGGTCTAATTCCCAAGGCCATCCATCCACTAGTTCTCCTTCACAAGGAGGCGGGGGGGAAACTTCTTCTCAGGGGAGAAGTACAACCCCACCAAATCTCTCTCAAGGGGCAGGTCCACTACTTGCTCAAACAATGGTTGGAACTAATATTACACCAAATCCCCTTATGCCATACTTGGCATCCATCAACATTTTTGATTTGACCAAACTCATGAATGATCCCATTCTACATGATGCCACTTGGCCCAATATGCTTACCAGACTGCCTTCAGACATTCCAAAGTTTGAAGGAAAACCAAGGGAAGACACTGCCAACCATATTATGACCTTCCACTTATGGTGCTCATCAAAAAACATCATGGATGATTCCATATTCTTGAGGTTATTTCAAATAACCCTCACTAGTTCCTTAGCCAAATGGTTTGTGGATGAAAAATTAGGGTCCCATGTGACTTTTGAATCATTGGGCAAGGACTTTTTGGCCTTTTTCCAATTGCAAGTTCGTCATGACACTTGCTTAGAAATTATCTCCAAGTGCAAACAAACCACTGCTATCCATATCTCCAACAACATCCATGAATGGCATCGACAACGTAGTTTGTGTAAAGAATAAACCACCAAAGAACAACACCTCGATTGGTTTCTTAAATCACTCATCTCTGTGCTTACCAAAAATGTAGCATCCACTTTTCCTCAGTTGGAAGACGAAGACATTCACAGGGCCCAATAGTTAAATCTCAGATATGCTCAATAAGTTTACTTGTCACGGTTTTTCCTGATGCACTCAAACCCCTACCATTTGGCCAAGACAAACCTAGGGCTTCTCAAGCTACATATGGGTTGATTGGTTCTATGAACCACCACAACCCATACATCCACCCATTGCCTAATTATGGTGCATCTCAGTATCCACCAACATATGGAGAGACTTCTTATTACCCTCTTCCCACTCACCCACAATCATATCTTGTGGTTCCTCCTCTTCCATCAGGAGGACCCCCACTAGTACCACTGATGCATCTGGTCTCTCAATCAAGTGTGGGTCCACCCCCAACCCCTAACTGTGACTATAAAATTTGTGGAGGTACTTCCACTTCCTATACACTATATGTATCGTCTCCACAAAACAATCCATACTTCCCATTTCTTGGTCCTCCCCAACTGGTTTCTCCCCCACCAGGACAACCACATGTCAGTGTTAATTTTTTTCGACCCTCTCGCATTCAACAGTTTCATTATTTTAAATAGTTGAATATGGAAAATTCATCCCATCAGTTGAATAATGCCAAGAAGAAAGGGAAAAAATGAAACAATAACAACCTGGGACCCAGAGGAAATAACCCCCAAGAAAACCATTCCACTAGGGGCAACCAAAACCCCCAAGGAGGCAACAACAAACAACGACCGAGGAAGAAAAACAACAATCTCAAAACTAACTTACCTTCCACTCTATGTGGTGAGTATGGAAATTATACTCACCATTTCCCCCAAATTTCTGACTTCAAAAGGATGAAAGACTCCATGAACACGCAATGACCTCCTACGTCGCCTACCCCTCAACAGGCCCCACAACACTATTTGCAACCACCACCTCCGGTTTTGGAAAACCCTATTCCACACCAAGGTGTGATGAATACCCAACAAAAGATAAACCATGCCCCACCACAAATGGGGCAGTATCAAAACCCAAGTCCCCATCAACCAGGAATCCAGTTGATCGCAATATCCTCCTTACTAGTGAAGAAGAGACTCTTTTGAAAACACATGGTCGTCAATATGACATGCCTCTTGAATCTACCCCAACCACATAAAAAACATTTCCTGCTACAACATGACAACCATTGATGATTCCACACCCTAACACTGAACCAAAACCTTGTATACCTTGCATGTCATTATGACAGAATGTACATAACCCTCATGCTAGGGTAGCACATAACTACATCTTGGTTGATGACTTAGCACAATCTCTGTTGGGCTCATATTTTGATTTTTTTATTGCGATGGTTGAATCTTTTTTGCACCAATATTATATGTACTATTGAACATTTTGAAGGATTTTTCAAAGGATTTTTCAAAGGATTTTATATTGATTCATCATGGATTTATATCAGGTATGTGTAATCGATGTTTTAAAATGATTTTGAGCCAATTTTAGTTTGGTTTGATGTTTATAAGGATTTAATGCATGATTTGTGTGTAACAAGGCACATTCGCAGTCTGATCCTCCATCCGGCACCTTATCCGACACTTCATCTAGCACCCCATCCGATAAGCGATCTGACACTCCATCCGGTACACGATCCAACACTCAGAGTGCAGAGGAGTTGGCAGTTGGAACATTGGTGGCCTGTGGTAGGAGCATTGGCAATCTGGGTTTTGTGCCCCCTCATGGCCTCCAACTACACAACTCCTTACACCTCATATTGGGTGGTTATGTTGATCGCTGAGTATCTCATGAATTTTCTAGAAGCCAAAGATGTTAGAGTGCATTTAATGGATTTTCCATTTTTAGAGGAGGTCGACCCTTCTAGTGGTCAACCTCTCGAGCTGTAATTTATCTATAAATACCACAAGCTATGGAAAGACCATAGACAAAAAATTTAAGAAGAGTTTTATTATGTAATTCAGACATTTCTTTGCAAACTTGTGTTCCAGACTACATTTTTAATTAATGATATAACACGTTGAGTTAGCCTGTGTTTTGTTGTTGAAGAGTATCCATGACCTGCTGGGGGGCCCACCAGTGGTCCTGATGAATGTATAGATATATCATGCGTTTATTTCATTTTCTTAGTTAGAATTTACATTGTCTCTTTGTTGTATGTATCTTCTAGTTTTAATTACTGTGCATGATAATTAAAATTTGCTTGTCTAATTCATTTTTCTTTAAATTGCAGATTACTTATAGGAGTTGTTATTTGGCATGTTGTGTCTCTTATTTCTTAGTAATTTCCCTGCAAGATACTAACTTATATTATGTATTGAAGTTTTAAATTGGTTTCTGCAAATTAAAACAGAGTATTATTTGAACAGAGGATTAGTGTAAACAGAGTTTTAATTTAGGATTGTTTGCAAGCTTCGATGGATTAATAGTTGCAAGTTTTTTTAGTTGTAATGAAGCTAGATTTAATTATTAGTTCAGTTATGTTTTCATATATCTATTTGGTTCATTAATCTTGTTTTAGAATGCTAGGATAGAAATAGATTTTGGGGGTTTTGTTTCTAAAAGAATTCTAGTTTGAAATCTGAATTTTAATGATAGGATTACTCGAGTTTAATTTATAAAATATCAGTTATAGATTTGAATTACAATTTTAATTAGAAGATTGGATTTGAATTAAAAATTTTAATCATAAGTTCATAAGTTTGTAAATTTGCTTGAGTTAGGATAAGAGTGTCCTTGAATTAGTATAAGAGTGTTTTTTAATCATTGATGATTGATGCATGAAATTTAGAGATCACGTGGATTTCCAAGATACTTAGTGTTGCTTCTATGATGGAAAAGCTTTCGTTAGATTGTGTGATTTACACTTTCCATTTCTCTGTATAAGTCAACATTGAATTAATTCCTCTTAAACTATCACTAATAGTCAAATGCCATCGTGATGTTATTTGACACTGAAGACATAATCATCATCTTTGAATTCTCTTTTCCTGTTATTGCAAATTAAGAATAGTTTTGATTAATTAGAATCTGAATATAGTCATGATGATTTTTGATTAAGTAGGTTAAGATTTCTCCTTTGCAAAATAGAAATTATTATGAGTTTTGTTTTAAGAATAGAGTTTACTTGTTTAAATAGTCTTGATAAGTTAGTTGTTTGTTTGCTTATTTGCTTAAAGATAAAAGATCAAAAGTAATTTATTTTTTGTTTCTCATTAGGTTGAATAGATTAACTTGTTTAAAGTAGGTTATGATTTGATTCTTTAGAAATAATCCATCAATCCATTGTTGAAGCTTCTTAGGGTAAATAGTTCAATCTCATTAATAGGATTTGCTAATTGATAAAAATAAAAGAGTCATTTCTTAAGTATATTGATCCTTAGATAGACCATCCCCTTAGTTAGACAATACTTCTATTAGATTTTCTTCCTTGGCTCCTACAGTGCCATAACTCTAATTTTAATTACCCCAGGTTGACAATTTAATTGAGGGATTTAGTGCATATAGAATACCCATAATTTTTGGCATCGTTGCCGAGGAGTTGTCTTAAGGTAGGAAATAGTTAGGGAGTAGATCATTCCTAAACCTTAGCATTAGTTTGGTGGCTAGGGAACTTTAAGACGATAGGTAAGAACCTGTGCATCTATCATAGAAAGTTCCCCAAAACCCAATGGTAGTTTTTATTTTTATTTTCTTTCATGAACAAACCTAGGGACCCAAAGGGAAAATACATTAAAACCAAATCAAACCTTTAGACCAAGGTTCCTTCTAACCTTCTTAGAGGAAGGAACACTCCACCCATAAAATCTATAGACTAATACCATAAAGTAGGGGTTAGATCAACTCAAAGAGCTAAATCAGTCTCTGAAGAGACCAAAACAGGGAGCACTATAGAGAATACAATTGAAGCATCAATATTAGTGGGAAAGGAGGCAATACCACTCAAACCTTCCATAGAACCAACCAACACAACCTTTATTTTTTCACCACCATCAGGAGATCCTAACTTTGTAGACATCATTGACCTTGAACAGGTGAATACTCTGTTTGGTAGTTCAACCAATATATTTGTTTCCCAAGTCGAAAAAACAACTTTGGCACCAATAGTTTCAACCGGCTCAAGTAATGTCTCGGACATCCAAGCAGTAGGAATACCTTCCCATCAAAGGGATACCTTTCCTAGAAAAGAAACCATTTAGGTACTCTCTTTTTGGAAACCAAACTAGTATGGATGATCAGGAGGATCACAACCATGTAAGACACGAGGAGGGAGAAGAATTTGGAAACCAAACCAAAACCACCTTCGAGTTTCCAATTTTTGATACCACACAGAATGTCAATATGAAGAACATTACACTCTCAACACTTCCCACCTTTTACGCTAAAATAAGTGAAGACCCATATACCTTCCTATTTGAGTTTGACATCTTGTGTAGGAGTTACAATTACTTACAAGATTCCCATAAACTATAACTTTTTCCTGCAACCCTCAAGGATTTCGCACTAAGATGGTTCATGGGGTTGGGAGAGTCCAATATTAGGTCTTGGGAAGGCATGAAAGACATATTTCTAAAGAAATGCCAATACTACTACAAGTCCAAGGATTCTTGTAATGATATTTTCAAAATCAAACAGTTAGAGGATGAGAATCTCGAGGATTATATGGAACGGTTTGCTTATATCTCACAAAAATCGAAGTACCGTGAGCTTCCAAATGATGCAGTTAGGGATATTTTCCTTAATGGAATTTCGGAAGAATAATTAGAGATACTTAACATGATGGAATCAGGTGACATCTCCCATAAGCCATTTACCTAAATATGTTAAATGTGTAGGAATTACTCGAGGAGTAGAGCCAAAACAAAGAAGAGTGTTTGGGATCCTTATAGTAGAAACCTAAAAGTAGTTAATTTAGGTGGTATCACAAGGGTAGAGATAGGGAACCTCTTAGATAACTTCAAAAAAAATATCTTAAGTACAATAGGTTCCTATTTTTACACCCTAAAGATTAAAAATAAACAAGAGGAAAATGCAGGAATGAGTATATTTTTCCCAAGATGCAAGAGGAAGCATTCCTCAAGGGAATGTCCATTAGATAATATTTCAGTTTGTGGCTTCTTCACTAAAGAACAATCAACTAAAAAGTGCCCATCATTTCCTAGTTTGTTAACAGAAGTGGGGATCCTAGGGAGTCCTCTTATGCACCTAGGAGGCCATGCAAGCCTAGGGGTCAGCCTACATACTCAGATCTACAGCCTCAAGTTCCACCCTATTATCAGCAACCAAAACAGTGGAACTCACCAAGTTGGAAAACCTGGTCTACACAATATCACCATCCTTGGCTATAAGGATGGAGAGGAGGGCATAACCAAGGAAACCCTCAAGCTCCACCTATCCCTATGCCCACTCATCTTTACCCCTAGTTTCCACCAAACATCCTGCAACTTCTTCTAGGTTTTGTTCCCCTACCTTTACCTCCTATTCCACAACAACCACAACAATACCAGAATGCAAGCTCCCCAAGACCGACATTATTATTGACACAACCAGTGCCCAACCCCAATAACAAACCCACTCAACCTCTTCACAATGTTGAGATGCAAGCCTTTTCGATGTATGTTATTCCTCCTATTCCATTGCAGGTGATTCAACTAAGGTCAGGAAATGTTCTGGACAGGTAGAGGACTTCAGTAGTCATCCAAGAAGAAGAAGAGGAGGAAACCACCAAACAACCCATGAATACACTAAGTGGGGGGGTGGTATCATTCCTAAAGACTAGGAACCCAAGATTCCCCAAAATGAACCTTCAAAAATTACAAAGGACCCTCCTTATCCAGAAAGATTAGTGATTGTGAAACCTACCACTCGACCTGAATTTGACATATTGAATGAATTGAATAATATCAATGTTAAGAACCAAACATCAATATAGAATAGAAAAACCTCAGGAAAAGTACTCAATGCCTTGAAAAAGAGATAATTTCAGA
>ML795836.1:361963-372490 GCA_009831015.1 Picea engelmannii
TAGTTGTAAAATCTAGATAGATTGGGTATGGGGAAATGAGAGTGATGTGAGAGGGGGGGAGGGGCCAAAAGAGCTTCCACCTTCACGTGGTTGGTCCTGTTCAGTAGAGAATAATTTATTCTCGAAACAAAGAGAATCTCATTTAGGTATTCATCTTTAGTCATTAATTTGTAGAGGTTGTTACATCTTTAATTACAATTTTGAAATATAATTAAGTCATGTGATAAATCGTAGGATGGAGAGGAGCAACATTGGAGGCACCCCATCACTCAAAGGTATGGATCTTGTTAAGTATTGGTTTAAGGTGATATAATTACATATATGTTAGTCAATCTTAATATTAAATAATAATAATATAGAAAATGTGTTAATAAAGTTAAATGGATCAAGTTTCTGTTAGGGAGCTGAGAGAACGACTGTGTGGCAAGGGTTTGAAGAGGCCGAGATTGCAAGTGTGAAAATCGTAGAGGTTCACAGGCCTCTCCTCTGGTAGGGTGTGAACCTCTATTACTCACCCTTCACGTATCCTCGGAAGCGAATATTCTCGCAGGCTGCTTTCCTGCAGGGAGTGAACTACCTTCTCTGTCCATATTTCAAGAAGAGCCAAACTGGCCAATGATCACTGGAGAGGGATCGAACTCAAGCTCGCTATGGAGGTGGATCGCTTGCCAGAGTGTGGGTCGCCCGCTGGTGAAGAGGAGTGCTGCCTATTGAACGTGGACCGGGTGTGGAGCTGGTCTACGCCTTTGAGCAATGGAATCACTGCATGCATAATTAATCGTTGCATGCACGCTCTCATAATCGTTCCATTTTCTAGTGTGTGGCGACATTGAGCTCTGGCGAAGGGTTTGCTGGGAGAGGTCGAGTTCTCCTCTGAAGGGCGAGTGGGAAAATTGTGTCAGGTTCTATGGGCATCATTCCTCAGCAAGAAGACGAGTTATGACAGAGTGAAGGGATAAGTTTGTAAGGTCGACACTGCCTTGGAGGCCCAAGACTCACCCCTCGGGCCCTCGCATGCTCTGCCCCCGGATGTTGAAGTTGCCTTCTCCTCCCTGCTAGCTTCGTTTCCCGATCCAGGTAAACCTCCCTCCTGAGGGTCCGATCCAGGTCACCTTGTCCTTGGCAGATCGGGCCCTGGTGGGTCAATTCACGGGCCTTTGGCCCTCGCCAAAATCAACAGAAAACTGGGTCGTTAAGAATTGGATTCCGCTGATCAAGAACAAAGTCACCTCATATTTTTTGGGTAGAGGCTACTTCCTGTTCGAGTTCAACACAAAGGAGGACAAATACTTGATCTTCAGGAATGGGCCCTATTTCATGGGACCTCAGGGCCTCTACCTCAACAAATGGACCCATGACTTCGACCCGGCCGTGGATGTCCCAACGACAGTTCATGTCTGGGTTCGGCTCCCTAATATTCCTGTGCATTGCTGGAACTGGGATTCCCTCAAGCACATTGGAGATTCCTTGGGAAAGTTCATTGATCGAGCAAACAACAACGATCAGTATGATTGCGCTCGAATCTGTGTTGAGGTGGACTTAGAGGTGGGACTTCCGGAGGCCATCAAAATAAAGGTTGGTATTTGGACGCATGTGCAAGTGCTAGACTACGAGCAACTCCCTTTTAAATGCCGTAAATGTCACGTCTATGGCCATTTTGCAAGAGGGTGTCCGGACAAAGGGGAAGCAGAGAAAGGAAAGGAAGATGGTTGGAACCAAGTCAAGAGGTCAAAGACAACTCACAAGAAGACTGGGGCTCAAGGATCTCAGCCTGCCTCCACCCAGAATGATCCTCCTCCAAAAAGTCAAGGAAATAGGTATGAGCTCTTAAGCTCTTTAGAAGAGACTCCTCGGGAAGAAGCTAGACAGGACAAACCTTCAGAGAAAATGACTTCAGCAGGAACAAGTCCTGAAGAAAGTGACACGGCAAGAAATAAGGATAAGCAACCAGAAGCCTCCGAGGAGGAGCATGACTCGGAGGAGTCTGAGGAGGATGGAGAAATAGGAGAGACACAGACATCGATCAGAAGATCTGCAAGGGGCCGCAAATCTACCAAAGAAAAGAGAGACCAAGAAACTTATAAAAATAAGCTTCAGGGTAGTCAGCCCACTCTGGAGAAGCTCCTTGACAAAAATACGAAGATGCCTAGAAATCAAGTGCAAGGCTCCAAGGGAGCCCCTCACCATAAAAATAAATGATGAAGATTGTCTCCTGGAAATGCAGAGGAATGGGGAGCAAAGTGAAAGAAGAAGCAATGGGAATCCTTTTAAGAAGAGAAGCCCCAGACATTCTTCTGATTCAGGAGACCAAAATGGAGCACAATGAGTTTCTCCAAATCAGTAAAAAATTATGGAAAGGAAGTAGCAGTCAAGCAGTTTCAGCATAGGGAGCCTCTGGGGGTCTGGGCTCTCTTTGGAATCCTCTCAAGTTCAAGTTGGTCTCCGAGATGCACAACACCCATTGGCTATTTTTGAAGCTCCAACCTTTGGACTCGAGGGAGGCACTTAATATTTTCAATGTCTATGTTCCAACAAATATAGGGGAGAAAAGGGAGTGTTGGGACTCCATCAGGCATCTGTCGGAGTCAGAAAACTTAGAAAACATCATAGTTACAGGTGATCTAAATATGACCTTGCACATGGAGGAAAAGCGAGGAGGCACAATCATAAGAGACCCTGCAAGGGAGTGGGTGGAAGACCTCATACAGGACTGGGATCTGTTAGATATCCCCCCAGAAAATGGTAAGTACACTTGGTCCAATAAAAGAATAGGTCTTGGCCATATTGCTGCTAGACTTGACAGATGTTTGGTGCATAGTTCCTTCCTTTTGTTGGGCTTAGAATTTAGATTGCATATTCTCCCTTGCAGTGTTTCTGATCATAAACCCATCATGCTTGAGATGTTGGGCCACAATGATCTTGTCCCCACTCCCTTCAGGTTCAATCCTCTTTGGGTGAAGGAACCTGATTTTCTGAATCTGGTTCTGGACAGTTGGAAAACGCCAGTGAAAGGTTCACCTTTCTTCATTTGGGAGGAAAAACTTAGAAGAATGAAAGTTGTTCTTAAATCTTGGGCCAAATCTCTTCCCTCCCCTTCAAAAGAGAGAAGGCAGGCCCAA
This sequence comes from Picea engelmannii, assembly GCA_009831015.1. Classification (NCBI taxonomy): domain Eukaryota; kingdom Viridiplantae; phylum Streptophyta; class Pinopsida; order Pinales; family Pinaceae; genus Picea; species Picea engelmannii. The sequence goes on from ML795836.1 coordinate 365,083, forward strand.
GACATTCTTGCCCAGCATCATGCCCAAAGAGAAGACGTTGAAATCACTAAAGAAGTATTGGGTAAGGAAGCTGAGCTTCAACAATGCTTCCATAAATCTTGCCTCTTGGAGGAAGAGCATTGGAGGCAAAAGTCTAGGAGTTTATGGCTTAAAGCGGGAGACAGAAATACTGCCTTCTTCCACAAACAAGTTGAAGCCAGAAAGAGCTTCAACTCTATTGCAGAAATCAAGGATGGTAACTCGACACACAAAGACTTTGAGAGCATAAAGAGAGCAACTTTCAACCACTTCCAAAACCTGTACAGAGAAGAGGGTTTGACTGGCCCAAACTCAAAATTTTTGGAGGCGGTTCCCCCTAGAATCTCTCCTTTAATGAATCAACAGCTAGAAGCGAAGATCTCTATACAGGAAATAAAAGAGGCTCTCTCCGACATGGAGCCGGACAAAGCCCCTGGCCCGGATGGCTTCACTGCAAGATTCCTTCAAACCTGCTGGGAGATTGTCGAGAAAGACCTCTACGAAATGGTTTTGAAATCCCAAAATTGTCAGAAAATAGGGGGCAGCACCAACTCAGCTTTTCTCACCGTCATTCCCAAGGAAAACGGTGCTAAATAATTTAATCGGTTCCAACCCATCTCTCTTTTTAATATTGGATATAAATTAATCACAAAGGTAATTGCCAACAGGCTGAAAGGTATCCTCCCAGCCATCATCCAGGAGAACCAAGGCGGATTTGTTCAGGGGAGACAACTTGTTGACAATTTCATTCTCGTGCAAGAGGCGATTCACTCAAGCCATCTTCGCAATGAGAAAGGTATGGTAATTAAACTTGATTTAGCAAATGCCTTTGATTGGGTCAGACTTAGATTTCTTTGGGAAGTTTTGGAAAAATTTGGCTTTGAAATGGGCTTTCTAAATTGGATCCGTGCTTGTATTGTCGATCCTTGGATCGCCCCCTTGGTGAATGGGAGAGCAACTGGCTTTTTTAAATTTTCAAGAGGGCTTAGGCAGGGTTTCCCCCTCTCTTCGCTTCTCTTTGTCCTCCATGTTTATGTCCTGAGTTTCTACCTTGATCAGAAATTGATTGACCAAGAGATCTTGGGGCTCAATATAGCCAGAGGGGTAAAAATTGTAAATCACACACTGTTTGCGGATGATACCCTCTTGTTAGGGGCTGCCACTACCAGATCTGCTTTAAGATTTAAGGAGGTCTTGGACAACTACAGTGAAGCTACAGGAAAATGTTTAAACAAAGGTAAATGTAAATTTTTTTGCTGGAATATCTCTGCTTCCACCCTCTCTACCATCTCCCAAATCCTTGGTTTTTCTGCCTCCCTTTCTTGGTCCTCTTTTACTTATTTGGGCCTTCCCATCTTCCGTAAACTTGCTTACAGCAGAGACTGGATTCCTCTGCTGGACAAATTTAAGGCCAAAATTCAAGCCTGGGGTTTCTCTTGGTTAAACCTTGCCGACAAAATTGTCCTCATCAAATCCGTTCTCAGTAGCCTCCCCATCTTTCAATTTTCTGTCTTTCTTGCACCTGTAGGAATTATCAAAAAAATGGAAGCCTTCATTCGTAAGTTCTTCTGGAAAGGGGGAAATCACAATGACAGGAAAATCCCCTTGGTAAGTTGGGAGAAAATTTGCAAGCCCCAGATTGAAGGAGGCCTCAACTTCAAAGATCTCAGCCTCCAAAACATAGCCATGGGAGCCAAGATCTTCTGGAGGATCATTGGACCACACCCAGGTTGGGCGCAAAGAGCTCTATGGAGGAAATACTTCAGGGGGAAGAGGAAGAGATGCATGGACACCTCTCTGCCCACTACAGGCTCGCATCTGATCAAACTTTGCCACAAAGCAGCCCCTTTGATCAGAGACAAAGCATATTGGATTCCTGGCAACGACAAATAAATTAGGATATGGGACGACTGCATCATGATGTATCCTCCCCTATCATCTCACTGCTCTCTGCATGTGCTTCGTTTTTGGCTGAACAACAGAGGCTACATAAATATTTGGGACATCTCTGAGTGGGCAGGCAGTACTTGGCTGCGTTGGAGACTTCCCCCCATTCCTCTAGAGCTGACTCACGCTCGTGATCTTCTCCTGTCTCTGCTAAATGGTAAGGCACCTCTGCGTGTGGGAAAGAAGAATGTGCATGGTTGGGGAGTCGCCCCAGGACTATACACAGTTGTGCAGGGATATAAAAGCCTCCAAGTTCGTCCTCACGTCCCTCCTGATCCTGCTGTTTGGAAAGGGCTCTGGAATTCCAAATCCATGCCAAAGGTTGAATCATTTTTTTGGCTGTTATGTCACAGAGGGATTTTAACAGCTGACAAATTGAAGAAGAAAGGGTTCCAAGGTCCCTCTCGCTGCCATTTATGCTGTGACAGTGAGGAGAACACCCAACACATCATCTTAGACTACAATTTTTCAAGAGAAATATGGCAAGGCCTATTGAGCTATTGGAAAACTGAATTTATCTTACCCATGTCTATCATAGATTTGTTTGCAAACTGGCGAAATCTCTATCCATGAACGCTCCCAAAGAATGAAAATTTTAAAGCTGCATGGCTCTCCTTGCCGAAATTTGTTTGCTGGAAAATTTGGCTTGAGCGTAATAGAAGAGTTTTCAGAGATGCAAGCTTAAAATCGCAGTTCATCATCATTAAAATAAAAAATTTATGGAAAGAAAGTCTGGGGGGACATTTTCCAGACTTGAATCTAAGCCAGCAAGATTTAGATTGGGGTGCCTCATTGAATCTCCAATTCTCTGGCGACATAAGGCAGCTCAAGAATATAAAAGAGTGGCAATTCAGAGGAAAGGAGAATGACCTTTCTGATCTACTCCTCAAGCAATCCAGATACTCCTTGTTTTTCGATGGGGCAGCGAAAGGAAATCCCGGATTGGCTGGGGCAGGAGGAATTATAAAAAATAAAGAGAGCATAATTGTGTCAAAGTTTGCTTGGGGATTAGGGTAGTCTACTAGCATGCAAGCTGAGGCCTTCGCACTTCTGCAAGGTCTCAAGCAAGCAAAGGCTAATGGTATTTCAGATGTCAGTATCATTGGAGACTCTCAGTCCATTATCAAAGTATTAGTGGAGGATTCCTTTCTAGCAGATATCAGATTGGCAAGAGTGATTTCAAGAATCAGAATTCTGGTGAAATCTCTCCGGACCACATCCTTTCTTCATGTTGTAAGGGAAAATAATAAGGAGGCTGATTTGGAAGCCAACAGGGCAGTTCCACTTCCCGCAGGCTTCCTCTTAATAGAAGGGAGTGAGGAGTGGGACTCCATACCATAATTTTTGCTATGTTTTTCTGCATTTTACTGAACCAGTTTGTATGCCTATTTAAGATAGGGAAAATAACGGAGATAGACTCAATAGTCTCAAGTAAAATATATGGATTCCTGAATTTTGAGGCCTATGATTAGTTAGTAGAAGAAAATTTAAGGGATATGCCCGATCTAATGTAATCGGTGAAAGGAATTTTGGCCAAACTCTAATAGAAATCCATACCCGTTCTTGTAAAAAAAAAAAAAAAAAGTTAAATATTTTATGTTTTTTATATTTTTTTGGAGATTATTTTTGTTGAAATTATAATTTTGAATTGATGAAATTTTTGTTTTTAATGTAAAAATAATTTAAGTGTCTTGAAATACATCTTTTGTCACTGGATTGTGTACAATTAAAATATAATATTTGCAATTGAATCATTCTAAAATTATTAGTCCATCCATAACAAGTTTAGAATACTAGATTAGTTTAAAATTTTACCTCATGTGACATCTTTATTGCACCTCATAAATTTATTTATCGCACCACATAACTTTTCACCACACAATGTATTGCATTCAACAATTTTAATCCATGCAACATCTTTATTGCACTTTATAAATTTATTTTACGCAATGTATTGCCCTTAATTTTTCTTTGTGTGATACATTGCATTGCAATTTTTTATTCTTTCAATTTCTACAAGTTTTTCTTCTAAGTCATTCTCTCCATCCTTCCTTATCTTTCACACTTTCTAAAACTATCTTCTTGCGATGTATCTCACTATAAAATTTTACAATGCGATACATTGCACATTTCAAACTTTTCTTTATCATGATAATGCTCCTTTCTTTATCACATCTCTTGAGACTTTCTTCTTGTGTAGTGTATCACACCAAAATTATCTTGGTGTGATACACCACACTAGAACAAAAATTCTTTTTGCATGATATGAAATCCTTCTAAAAAATATTCATTTTTTTTCCAAGTCTTGGTTCTACTTCCTTGATACAAATATTGTGTAGCATGAAAAATATTTTCATGCGATACACATTGTATTGCAAAAAAATTATTTTCATTTCATACATAATTTTTTTAAATTTTTTCTAAGTAAATAATCTATGTTCCTCCTTTGCAGTGTATCGCACCAAAAATATTTAGGTGCAATACATTGCATCACAAAAAAATTATTTTATGCGATATACAAATGTCTTCTAAGTTTTAAGAAACTTTTATGAGTTGTTAACCCATCTTTCTGGGCGATATTTTGGCAAAATGACATGCTTCCTAGATTTCTTAGATGAGAAATCTCAGTTGTAATGCTCCAACTTATTGTTCCATAGGCGCAATATTTCCAACCTATGGAGCATGCTCAATTCTGATGGAATATTGCCACTTAGGAGATTGTCATCTAGTTCGAGATATATCAAGCTTGTCAGGTTGCTAATTTTGTGAGGTATCCTTCCATGTATACTGTTGTTTGATAAATCCAGTAAAGTGAGGTTTCCCTTAAATTGAGGGTACGGTTCTTGTGAGATTGTTTACTCCTAGGTCAAGCATTTTCAATTTTGTTAGCATACCCAAATCTCTAGGAATGCTTCCACCCAAATGGTTCTGAGTCAAATACAAGACTGTTAGATTGGAGCACCCACCTATAGTAGCTGGAATGGGACCTTAAAATTCATTTCTATAGTAGCTGGAGGTTGGAGAAATTGGTTAATGCAGTCAGAAAGGGAAAAGTGGGAGTGCTAACAAGTTGGTTTCCATGTAAATAAAGGCTTTCAAGATGGGCCAATTTTCCAAGATCTTTTAGCACTATTCCAATTAACCAATTTTCATTGAGAAAGTGTAGCCTGAGTTGGGAACAGATGGTAAGAGAATCTAGTATGTTTCCTATTAGTTTATTACCCCATAGATGTAATTCCTGGAGATGGGAAAGTTTGGCACCGAACTCTGATGGAATTGGCCCACTTGGTTTGTTCTCGTTCAAGACCATCCATTTGAGTAAAGTGCAATTGGAGAGTGAAGGAGGAATGGTTCCATGCATATTGTTCTCACCTAAAACAATCTCAACCAAAGAAGAGAGGTACCCTAAAATTGAGGGTATGGTACCTGTGATATTGTTTAATCCTAGATCAAGCATTTTCAATTTTGTGAGCATTCCCAATTCTCTAAGAATTATTCCACCCAAATGGTTCTGAGACAAAGGCAAGACTGTTATATTGGAGCACCCACCTATAGTAGCTGGAATAGGACCTTGAAATTCATTGCTATCAAGCTAGATCTCTCTTAGGCCAACAAGGCCTCCCAACTCTGGCAGAATATGACCATGAAAATGATTGTTTGAAATATCAAGTACCTCAAGGAAAGAAACATTGGCAAGAAAATGAGAGAAAGGATATTGTATATTCATACCTGAAATATTGACACCAACCACTCTCTGGTTCCATGAACTACACTCAACTCCTGTCCACTTACATAAGATGATACGGGTATTCCAATTCTATAATTTATTGTACAGATCATATATGAATGGTTTCTTGAAAGAAAAAAGATCATGTTGATTGGTATCATTGTTGGTCAATGAATGATTAACTGAAGATGACAATAAGAATTCCATGCATATTAGTTGTATCATTAGTGTATGGATTTTGCTAGTGACAAATGTTGCCCTTGAAAATGGTGTTATCATTTTCATGAAGGCCATTTTATAAGATAGAATCATGGGCAGGAATGAGAGGATGAACATGAACATAATGTTGGGATGTGTTTCAGAGCCATGAAAGTGTATAGTGACATACACAGGAGGGAACATACGAACATACTGTAAATCTAAAGTCAAATATGTGGCCCAAGGTAAAATCAATATGCCTTTGTTTCAGTAGTAAAGGTTTGAGGCTCACCAACAACTGTTAGAAGATAAATATGGCTTTGTTTCTGATTTTATTCCAGTGCCTTCCATTTGTTATCTTGTTGGTTGCATTCATCTTCAAATTTTCTTCGAGACACTTAAACAAGCAACATATAGTTATTTCACATAACTGGAGGATCATGCATATGTCATAAATATGATATAAGGGCTTCATAATCATCTTCACCAAATTTGGATGTGTTGAAGACAACGTCATTCCTTTAGCCACTAACATTATATAATTGTCTTCATACAAGAAGAACAAACAACAACCTTAGGCAACATAAGTTTCCAAACAAAAACTCCATTTGCACTATGAAACATATAGAGGAAACACAATTCATTACCCAATTTACAAAGTGAAAACAGAAACCCAAATGAATCATCGTCATTATCAAATACATCCAGTTGGCCTTCTCATTGGATTTAAGAAGATCCATCTTGATAACCATTGAATAAATCTTCTTGGATTTGATGAAATGTAGACCTTCTAGAGCCCATAATGGTGACATCTTACATTTGATGGAATGTAGACTTATAATTGACTGCTTAGAAACAAAAATTGGCATTTCTCTTTTCTAATGGGATGATATACCTTTTATTCTCTAGAGTTTTGTGCAACTGTACACTAAATAACCTTCTATCCAAACCATAACAACAACTTGCTTCCATTTTTTATGAAATATCACCTTCACCACATGAAGAAAATTCCTCTTTGTGTTTTGGAAAATATTCCAACATTGGTTGATGAGATTTCAATAAACCATCTCTTCTTATCATTGTAATCTCGACTTGATGTACTAGCAGATACATCCATATAATTTGAAAATAAATGGCATAGGATCTAAAAATATGCAATAAAAATCCATCAAGATCATCTTAGAATACCAATTTAAGGCCTCTATCTATGATTTGAATCTTATAGAACACATGGTATCTGCAACTATATAAAATTGTTCAATATTGGCAATTTGTTTGATTTCCCAACTTGGCAAAGTTAACAAGCATAGAAGCATCAATGGTAATTTTAGTTCAACACTACCATAAAAACTTTGTCCATGCTATCTGATGGGTGTTTTGCAAGCCTCTTTGTCACAACTCCAAAAATAAACACTTTATTCAACATACACACAAAATATCCATCCAATTCATCATAGACAAAGATAAAATAATAGAGTGCATTTTAGAGATTCCTGTTGGCCAAGAACTCTCCAAATG